>JABAJZ010013607.1:0-106501 GCA_018857265.1 Termitomyces sp. T32_za158 | reverse complement strand
ACTGTACCATACGAGCGAACTTGACATGTCTGGATTCTTTGATGTTGATGCTAAAATCTTGATTCATTCCGGAGCTCCATTCGTGCCTTTGTGTGCCGTGAGGGCCTGGGCATGTGAACGTTCGTGTGCCTTTATTGTGTTACAATAAAATGTACAATTCATAGCGGTTGAATTCATAGCGGCAATCTTTGATTCTAAACATGTTGCATGTTTTGTTCTGAATGAATTATATTTCGTTTTCTACTGAAAATGCAGTGGATGCGTAGTCCCATTTTTCGGAAACGTCATTGCAGAGCATCAGAAACAGAGCAAATCATGAACCAATAACGTTCACTGACACATTGACCGCTGAGGCAGAGTATATTCTGTAGTTCAGTGAGACTTGGGAAGTAAAAACGACGGAGTATGCCATAACGATGGAAAGTCAAAATACGATGGGCAAGAAATACATCCATTGATTGCAAGTTTAAAACGAGAGTCATATCCTAGGAACAGGACAATTTTAGCCAAGTCTTTTAGACATTGGCCTTCACTCACACAGTGCAGCTGCTCTCCCGTGTATGTATTTAAGGTCTTCTGATGGTATATGGATACCGAAAAATTCTCGAAGAGCCTCGACCCTCTCAGCTTCAGTCTTGACCGTTCTGACAATATCAGCGTGACTACCTATATGTCTTCGAATGACAGCACCATCCATTGCATATTTACCGACGTGCCTCATTTCTATAGATCCCTCTTTTAATATGTCGCGTGTACTACGTGCCTCTTCTTTGAGCCAAAAATGTTTCAACGCGAGGATTTTGTCCCAAAAGATTCCTCCCGGCTTGCAGGATACGGCGAAATTGGCGCTCTCGAAGTCAGTTTGGAAGAACTCTTCCTCTGAGAAGGCGTATACTACCCTCCAATGTGCTGGAGGTGCACCTGGGGCATCCTTGATATGGAGAACGTTCAAGTGCCATTCAGTCGTCGACGAAACTTGACTAACCTTAGACGACTGATCCTCGATTACAAAAGTATGGACTCACCAAGTCTAGAATCAGCGCGAGTGCCACGCGTTAGTCGATGTTGTTCGGTCGGTGTTGAGCCCATGACAATATTATTCTCAGAAGAGGAGAGAAGGATGGGACACATGGGCCCTGAACCACCAAAACCAACATCGACGAGGTAGGTTACATTACTGTTTTCCCCTGGTTGCACAAAAATGATCATATGGGACAAAGCAGTGTAACTAGGTATGTCAGACGCTTCGTTGGCATGATTGACCCTTCCAGAGCCAGTATAAGCCCTTGAAAACGGAAAATTCGTAAGAATTGACTGGTTATGAGTTACTTAAGATTGTTAAACATGCCGATAACCCAATCCACAAAGCATCTGAAAGAAAAATGTGTTCAAACCGAAGCAATAAGAACCTTGGCGCTCAATCGCAATTCTCTGATACAGCCCTTGGGTGCTGATATCCATGGAATAATCAGCCGAACTGGGATGGTGACAGTCATTACACGGAACACAGTCTGACTGGGTAAGAGTCTCACTAATGCATCATAGTGTTTTCAAAAGGAACAGTCACGAGAAAGAGGCGGTTGATCGCAGTCAAATTCTCTAAAGTCGTTGGAAATTGACCATGTGCAATATCTTCCTCAGAAACAGGGTGCGGGAAATCGATGCTCGAAAGCCACATCACGATTTGCCTGGGGGTGTAGGCAGAGGATCCAGATTTGATCATAAGGCCACCTTTCAAAGTACCTTCGATATGCGGAGCAAGGGACATCGTGGAATGAATGACAAAGTTACAGCACTTGATGGGAACCAGGGCGATCACGGTACACTGGGCCCTGCAGTGGCCCGCTTTCATGGAGCCAGCCTAGACCTTCGTGTGTGTGTGCGAAATGCAACTCTTGCAGTCAGCCAGTGAGTCGTAACTGGTGGTTGTAACATAGTGCAGACCAGTGCAGACCGTAATATTACTTCAACAAAAACCACCGATTTGTTTGGTTTTGTTCGTCCTTCAAGTTGTTTCGACTTCCTCGATGGGGACTCGCCTCGTGAAATCAACCTCAAATAACCAGAAATCAAATTCCGCTAGTTAAAATCTTAGGGCCTGGCTTTGAAAACCCGCATGAAAGAGACGTTTATCTTCTGTGATGGATTTACCAAAAATAATACGTTTATCGCATGATGTCCCAATGCTCTTGCAGCTGCTGTTTGACCAAAAATTCTCATCAGGAGCTCAAAAACACTTGAAATGGCTACTGTGATTGACCCTTTATATCGGATTCTTCAGAGATCACAATTATACTTATCTCACATGAGTTACCAACATAATATGTGATGTTGGAACGCTGTTTTTAGCCCGCCATCAAGGAGGAAGTCGAAACAAGTGGGCCCGGGTGGACATGTTTTCTACTTCTGGAACAAGAATAAATACTCCAATGCTATCGTTTTCGTCCAGGCAACCAACTCATATCATGCCTTCACCGTATGCTACTATTGGCAAATCTCAAGGAGAGCTTTGGTTCGAGCAATCGAACTATATCGCTACACACGTTGCTGCTATGTGTTCGGTCAGTTTTCTGTAATTCTTGCAGTGTCAGGTAATTGTTATCATTCGACGACACAATAGGCGCGCAAGTCAGGGTGTCCTTCATAGCCAGCTATCATGCCTTCAAATGGAATACCTCTGTGAAGAAGAGGACATACTGGCTCCTCTTCATCACGCTTCTTACTGTGATTTCAACCGTCGATCTTGCCTGTAGTGTCGAGTTCAATCAATCAGCTTGGATTGACAAGGGTAATCACCCTGGTGGTCCATGGTCCATTTAAGTTTCTCACACAGCAGCAGTCACGTCTCTTACTGTAGGGAACACAGCATCTATCCATTTGTGGCAGATGGAATTACGAGGTCATCGTAACTATTGTCATTGAAGCTGCTCTGCCGTTTACTATCCTGTACATCATGCTTTTGGGGGCCATGATACGGCACAGAACCTTTTCGTGCCCCTTCTCGGTCCAAGTCGAGGTATGAATATATTCTTCTGTCACCCTGTTTCAACTCGCTGGCTTTCTCTAGTGCCTTGTTCCCTCATTGATTATCCTTCGTGTAATCATCGGTAAGGGTATGGAGATATAGACCATAGATTGCCTGCTTCGGAAAATTCAATTCACTCCTCCTTTCCAGACGTGATAGTTGTGAGGAGCGCACTTGGACAGAGCAAGTGAGTGGGGCAAGGTTGGCAGCGAAATAACAGAACATTCGTCTCATGATACAGTTTGGCCTTCACTTCCTAGTGTAGCTTGACTGACGCCATCTTGGCAAATGTACACTCTTATCTCAATTTATCTATCTACACTTATGTGCTAGGATGTACGTCAGTTCAAGCCTTTGTAGTATTGCAACGAGACTTACATCTACCATGGAACCTCTTTTCCCGCCCAGTCCCAAACCTTACCTCTCTGCTCTGTTTCCAAGCCATTTACAACATTGAGTAATGCTTCAGCCGCGTCTTCTGGTTCAAAGAGCTTTCGCTTTGCCGCCGAGTCCCAATATCCTTTGCTGAGGTCCGTCTTGACAGTACCCGGGTGAACACCGACACAAATAGCTTGACTCTTATTCATCTGCAGCTGAAGATCAAACGTCTTGACGACCTGATTAAGCGCGGCCTTGGAAGAACGATAGGAGTACCACCCTCCCCGAGCATTGTCACTGATAGATCCGACACGAGCGGTGACATGAACCCATTTAGCAGGAGTCGTGAGATGGGGTTTTTGCGCAGTTGGAAGGAAACGTGAGAAGTGCTTGACGAGAAGAAGGTGCGAAATGACGTTGATTTGGAATGATTCTGTAATTTTCGAAACATCGAGATCTGATGGCTGTTTCTCTGGATACAATATGCCTCCAGTGAAAAATCCAGTATGCATATAGGAACTGGGCTGAAGTAGATTGGAAAGCTTGTCTGCAGCGGCTGCAATACTGGGCTCGGAGGTAAGTTCTAGGTGAAGCAACGTGAGGCGCTTGGGGTCGACGTCAAGAGTATCGAGAATTCGATGTTTTATGACGTCTTCAGAGCTAGAACGATGAGTGGCGTACACAGGCATGGTCGTAGTACGCAAGAGATGACGAGTCAGCGCTAGGGAAAGGCCGCGAGACGCAGGGGTAACGAGAGCAAATGGGTTCGGTGGCATTGCGAAGTATAGTTTGGGCCGACTCCAGTCAGCACAACAGAAACTCGGTCCGTCGATGGGGAGTCACGATCGGCGTCGCGTAAGATCACGTGCGTGATACATCAATCGGGCGCTTAATTTTCGACAGTTCAGAGAAAAATAGAACACAAAATATATTATCCTGTAAACCAGAAATTACAACCCAGCTGTACATATAAGAACAATACAGATACATAGTACACAAGAACGGAGTAACAGACCAGCAATTAGTCCATATCTTTGAGCTGCGCCGCCAATGTCGCTGCCAGCTGCGCAAGGTGCTTCAAATCTTTGGTGACGAAAGCCTGTAATTTTCTGACGGACGCCTCTAATTCAGCGACATCCTTGAGAGCATTGGTTCGAGCATCTTCTGAGACGCGGCGCTTCTTTGCAACCGGGTTGCTAGTATCTTCATCGTCTTCATCCTCCGCAGCGTATGTCTGCTTGGCCTTGGTGGCCTGCTTGCGCTTTGTACGCGCCGGTTCAGCTGAAGTGCTGTCATTCTCAACGCTAGGCGATTTGGAATTATGGCAGACAGCTGTAGTGACCGTAAACGGATGCAATTTAGCCTCATGTACGACAGCGATGGAGACGTAGAACTTGCCAGCGTGTCGCCCGCGAGGTGGACCAGAGCTGTTGGAGCATTTCTGGTGCAAAGATTTGCAATTCTCACAGCGGGCGCCCGCAATGCCGCGGCATGTCTTCTTAGAACGAACGCAGCGCTCGCATGGTTGCGGAGGGTAGACCGAGGTGAGTTGAAACTACATTGTGCAGCAAGCCAGTCAATAAGTGAGCGCGGGACAAAAATCGAAGCGAAAACTCACTGTGTACCCCTTAACTTTCCCTGTAGATTGCGACTTTGCTGGAGCTGAGACTGTTTCAGCGTTCAGCGGCGCGTTTGGCGCTTCTGACTGTCCATCGCTTTGAGCCTTCTCGGCGTTGGCCTCGTCTACGGCCTTGCCATTGCTGCGAAAAGCTTCATCCATAACGTCTGCGAGTTTCTTTCCGTGACGCGGGGGCATGTTTGCAATGGTTGAACTTGCTCTGCTTGACATACTAGAGGGTCAAAAAGGGCGCGCGGTGTCATCAGCGTGGGGATAGTCAGGCTCCCAAGGTAAGCGCCTGCTTACGGGTAGATGGCTGCGAAAGAGCCAATGAAGAAACGGTGGGAGAAGAGACGGAGGGCAAAAGGGAAAGAGAAAGGACGCTGGAGACTGCGTGGAAGCGTAAAGCGTGTGGCACACGCCCACGATCAATCGGGCAGCAAGTCAAAAGAAGCTGTTCAAGGGCGCTGTGGCGAGTTACGTAAACGAAAAACCTACGCGACCACAGCACACCATTGACTCCAATCGCACAAAGTCATAACTTTATTGCAATGGCGTGAATCTCCACAGAATCGCTCGGTTGCTTTCATTATTGCGCTCAAGACGAACGACTAAAACGCGTAAATTTCGTGGTCATGATCACCATCAGTTTTGGAACTCCGAAGCCCGCCTTGATTCATCATTTTGGTGTGGATTGAGGCGGGCGTTTATTATCATTATTTCATGCACTCGCTTTCTTGCTTCTTGATTTCGACAACGGCACCTCCCGTTTCATACATGCATCTCTACGCGGTATCCATGGGGCGACTTCGTGCACGTTCCACTTCAAAATCAACTCTCGGTCGCTTTTTTAAAGTTTGACGGTGTCAATCAATGCCGCATTCAATGGACGACCTTCGTGATGCGCGGCTGATGGTGCGAATAGATGTCCGAGTGGTGTGAAATCAAACAACCGTTTCAGCATCTTTATTTATCATGTGTATCTCCAAACAAACCTTTTATAGTAGGATCTCAAGAAAGTTGTGGCAGGCCGGTTTTCTTGTTACATACGGACATTGAAACCGACTGGCAGCACTCAGAGGACGGTTGTAGCGCGTAACGCGATGTATTGAGTATTGGTGCACTTCCGACGTTTCCATTGTCAGGCACGAGTTGCCCCACATCACGTGGTAAAGCCATCCTCTGCCCTTAGCTGCATAGAATATTGCGTGGATCGCAGATATTAATTCGCTGCGATGTCTGACGACGAGCTCAGAGTCCTAGCTATCACTACTCTTACTTCCCTCATGGGCTCAGGCAAACTCCTGTTCCCAATGTCGGCTATGAAACTCCTTGCCCACGTTGTCTCGACAAAAGTGCCTGCGGGTCTCTTTTCCACCCCATCTATGCCCAATATTCGGTTTCGGTTGACCGATCAGCCGCGTTTTGAGAGGCTTCTCGAGGAGTTGTCGCGGACCTGGGAGGAGGGATTTATTTCGCTTTCGCGAGAGAATAACACACTTACAGTGCAAGATATTGTCCTCTACTCTAACGGGCACACACGTCCTATCGTCGACTCAGTTTCAGGCGATGCAACGTTATCTCGCAAGAGGAAGCGAGTCATTGACGAGGACGCGGATTCGGCTGCGGGGAATGAAGAGACCGAAGTCTTTTACGAGGAATTGGGTTCTCATGCGACGTCAACGTTAGGAAGCCTGAGCAAGGAGATGCGAGAAGCTTATGCCATATTACAGCGGGGTTCTGCCAGAGGGCGATTACTCGCTGAACAGGTTCGCGATTAACCGCCTCTTTTGCTGCCGCTAGCTCATCTATGACTAAGTTTCGTTCGACTGAAGATAAGTTTGAACCAATATGCAGCTACATAACGAAAGACGACTGCGCCAAGGCGAGAAACTCGAACTCAGCCTTATCTTCCATGCCTACCATATGTGACCGTGTACATTTCCGAGCTCTCATCCGTCCTCATACTGATGTCACTCTTGGCCACTGCTCCTATCTCAATACCTGCTACTCTGAACCTACATACTCTCAATCTCCCTCCATTCCACCGTTTCCGGGAACTGCAAATAGTCACGGCCAGGCACCTCCTAACACACGCGCGCCTGTATCCCTGCCTTCGGGTCTAGGTGCCGGTGGAAGAGGGAAAGAGAAGGCTCCTTGCCGCTACCTTCATTACGAAGTTGATTGGGATGAAGGGGACGGAGAGACCTCACGGGCGATAAATTCTCAAGGAAAGGACGTGACCGTGAGGAAGAAGGTCCACAAACTTGGAATTGGACAGGGACCTATGGGGAAACCTATGCCAGTGGTGAGGATTAGAACTTGATCCTTTTCGACAGCAAAGTCAATTCTATGTCAGCTACCTCCGCAGTGGATAAATTGTGATCTACGACGTTTTGACTACTCAGTTTTAGGAAAGTTCCATGTCATTATGGCAGATCCTCCGTGGGACATCCACATGAGTGTACATTCCATTATCTTTCTCTTTGTTCATCTCTGATTAATCTTATGTTGTGTACAGTTACCTTACGGTACAATGACAGATGATGAGATGCGAGCCATGCCAATACCCACATTACAAGACGAAGGCCTCCTCTTTCTTTGGGTAACGGGTCGTGCAATGGAGGTCGGTCGGGAATGCATGCGTGTGTGGGGCTATACTCGTGTTGACGAAGTCGTATGGGTGAAAACAAACCAAGTACGTCCCTTTCGTACAACGTTCGTCGTAGTCATAGCACTTTATTGATTTGCACGTACAGTTACAGCGAGTGATTCGAACGGGCAGGACAGGACATTGGTTGAATCATACAAAATAGTTTCCAATATATATCATTCCTTAGAGTCAGTGTTATGTACATGTAGTCTAATGCGGTATTTAGGACAACAAAATGTGCGAATATTAATCTATATAAGTAAACGTCAGTGCCACTGAATTCCCTCCAAATCTAAAATTCATTGACGGTCAAGTTCTCTGACTAGAAGATCGTTGACGGCCTTGACGTTGTCAAGATATACTGTTGTCATGTATAAGAATAGGAGTAAGTCATGCATAGAGGAATGAGCGAGTACCATGATGGCCAGCGTTGCTGACGATATACATCCTGCCTTTGCCATTTCCTGCTTGACGCAAATTCTCGACAGCTTGGCTGCCGCCTTCCGGGTCCATCCAATCATGGTCACCATCTTAACAAAACATGAGACGCATCGAAAATTGCAAATAGTCGAATGACTAACAAACGAAAGTCACAGGTATCTTGAGTGCAGATATTCGGTCAACGAGTGGTCGGCGAGCGTGCGCGCCAGGTGCAAGAATGTGCGCTGTATGAACGATCAGAGATAGCTGTTGCGGAACGTTATGCGGCTTACAGATGCAGTATTCCCCGGAACCCTTGGCAAGTGTGATGTTCATGATGTATTCATGCATATCGCGTGTGTCCTCCTCTGAAAGACCCATGAAGCGCCGGGTAGAATACTGAACACAAACAGTTAATATTGTCAGGCAATTCAATTCACATATCGATTGAAACCCTCACTTTTCCAATCAGCAGGGGGCCCCAGATGAATGTTGAGCGAACGACTTGAAATGGGCTCCAGCCTTCTTCCCATAGATATGTAAACAATCTACGTGTTTTGCTCTCCTGCTTCTTCTCTGCATTTTGCTCTGCTCTGATCTGATCTAACTTGGCCTTCGTGGCTGGCTCGGCGGATCCAGTGCCACTCTCGTCACGGGTATCTGTCATTTCCCTTGAAGGCATGCTATAATTGGGATCGCGCGGAACACCCGCCGGGGAGAGTAAAATGAGTTTTTGAACCCTTGTAGGGTACTTGAGAGCATAGGCTGTGCTAAAGTAGGCCCCAAGCGAATGTCCAATGAGCGTCATCTTATCAAGACCCATCTTACGCCGCCACTCTTCGAGCGAATCCACAAAGAAAGACTCTGCTTCAGCAACACGACCGGAGACATCATCACGCTTGGCCTTGATAGTAAACGGTACACGAGCAGAGCGACCCATGCCTAGCCAGTCAAGAGCATAGACAGAAGATCCGCAACGACCTGCCCCGTTGGCTAGAGCAGGAAAGTTCTGATAAAAGAAGCCCAAACCCGCGCCGTAGCCATGAAGGACGACCGCAGGCGGTGGCGCGTCAGGTGAGGGAGAAGTAGATATCATGGAAAGGGTATTGAGGAAATGCTTAGGAGATTCTAGGTTGACACGGGAGCTGTAGGCCATAACAGGGCTGTCGTTGTTCAGTGTAGAGGTGAGACTCTGAGGTCTATAGAATGGAAGTCGTCTGTCATTAACATTCGTCAGGACACCAAGAAGACCAAAGTGCGGACTGTCAAGCATACCTAAGAAGCCGCTCTTCACTTATCGCGCTTTGTTTCTCGCCAACAGACCACCTGTGTGTCATTGAGCTTCAATGCCGACGTAAATATTCGAACGAAACGCACCAACTGCGCACGCTCGCAACAAAGGCTGCTGGGATCTCTCGCGCTGGAGGCAAAGGGCCCAATACAGGGGTGTCCATGGCAGTAAACCTGCGCAGGAGAGGAGGAATTACGGACGTCGTGATGGTGGTAAGTCAGAGAAATTAGCGAGACAGCCACGGCCTTAACACAATTCCAGCCAAGCCGTGTCGAATCGTCATCTTTTGATCTCGGCCAAGTTGACATTTAATCATCCACGTGATGTTCTTGGATTTTGCCGGTCGGAGTCCCACAGCTCTCAAACAACCACTCCCTCGCTGACAATCATGTATAACGGAATCGGGCTCACAACTCCCCGTGGAAGGTGAAAAATTTGGTTTCACTCCGACATTTTTTCGCTAACCTGCAGCCCAGCGGAACCAATGGTTATGTTGTGCGCAATTTGTCTGCCCTCCGTTCGCACGAAACTGCACAGGATCGTGCTAGTGCTTGGGATTCTGCACCTCCTAAGCATCGAGAACCTGATGAGGCCATTTTGGAGCACGAAAGAAAGCGAAAAGTTGAAGTCAAATGTCTGGAGCTCCAGCTGGAGCTTGAGGACAAAGGGTACGTTTTTCCTGAGAATACTCACGCCGTCTAACTTTTTATCTAGAGTTGACGAAGATGAAATCGAGCAGAAGGTCAACACCCTTCGCGCAGAGTTACTCAAAAACCTTGCCGCTTTAGCACCAAGTGCCAAGAGTCTCAAAGCTTCTGACACGCACGGTCTTGCCCTCGCCAAAAAAACCGAGTTGAGCAGAATGGCTCGCGCCCTCGGAACACGGTTAGATTACCAAGAAGGAGATGCATTTGATAAAGAGAAACAAGACGAGATCAGAATCAGGAAACAAGGCGAACGAGAAGAGCGTGAAAGGAAGAAAGAGGAAGAACGAATGAGGTACCAGGAGCAAAAGGCAAAATGGGAGGCAGAGAAAAGGGAGCGGGACAGACTCAGACGGAGAGAGGAAGACAGGCTTCGAAAAGAGAGAGAAGAAGATGCCTCAAAGCGTAGGGATCAAATGCCTCCACCCCCAGTTCCTGCGCTGGACCGCGACAGGAGGATTCGCAGAGAGGTCCGCGACCGAAGCTCTTATCAATCAAGTGACCGTCGCAACAGAAGCAGGAGTCCTCGCCGTCGCGACCGCTCAGCTCCCCGAGAACGTGTCCGCGGTCGTTCGTCCCCAACGCCGTCCCCACCACCCCGCAACCGCCGCCGCTATAATCACCGTTCCCCAATCTCGTCTCGTTCGGCGTCACGTACTCCCTCGAGGTCTCCTCCCCGCAGTATCGGTCGACGTTCTGATAGTTCTCGGCGTCTTAACTCACCTTCTCCCTCTCCTCCTCGTGACCGGGAACGCTCTTCTAGGTCTCTCGATTATCGACATGGTGAACGCTCTCAATCAAGATCGAGGTCTCCTCCACGTCGTTCGCCTGTAATCAATAGGTCACAAGATGGTGACCGCGGACGGCTGAGGTCTGCCAGCCCTGTGCCTGCACACAGTGGAAGAGCTAGATCCGCATCCACTGGTTCCTCGATGAGCGTTAGCACAAGGTCTTCACGCTCGAGGAGTCGAAGCCGTGATTAGGTCTTCTTAATGTGGTGTACCAAGAAATCATATGTTGGTGCTTCTGTGCATTCTACTGTTATTTACTGTACTACCCTATGTTGTCCTTTCTTCTGAAAAGTTGGACTGTCTTCATCTCAATTTTCTTCCCGTGATAATATGACAAAGTCTTTTGGGTGTGTAATATATGTACAGCCATCCTTATATGGTTAAGAAGCAGAGGTATTCGACGGACTTAGCAAATCCATTAACGCTCGCGCACGGATTTCCTTGATACTTTCTGTCGCTTCTGTCGCTGAGGGGGTGGGCACAGTCGTTGGTGCAGATTCCATCTGAGCCGAAGCGCCATCTGCTGGACCAGTCGTCTCAAGCTCGACCTTGGGTTTTTCCAGAGCCGTTAGACATGATTGGAGTAAATTCTACACTTGTTTTCTGAGGGAGCAATCACTCAAAGGCATCGGTTGCCTCACCTCACGAACACCACCTTGTACTTTTGCAAGATACCCGTATACAAGCGGGATATGTTCTTCCGGGATCTGGTGTAAATGCGTCAGGTTCCGTGAACACGAATAGCAACATATAGCCTTCTACCATTTCGTTCGACCATATGTTACGAAGGATCCAATTTTGCCGAGCTTTGTTGAATTTCCATTTCGATGGACGATGGAACTGAAGAAAGGCATATGCTAAGCCTAGTTGATTTCAAAAAGTCTGCCCAAGTCCTTCGGAATGTACCCAACGGACTAACTGACATTTTCTCGATTGCTCGGGCAAAGATGCGTCTTCATTAGGATCGGAAAACCCAGTTTTATTTTTGCGTTTCCTTGCGGGCGCAACGACATTGGAGGTGATAGTAGGATCGGACAGGTTTTCCTCCAAGCGCTTTACCCTTTTTTTGACCTTCTTTTCTAAACCCTCTTGATTCTCCAGGTCGTGTTCATCGACAGGCCGCTCTGCCTCTCGCTTCCGCTTTTTTGATTTCTTCTCTTTCTTAATCAAAGCTTTAGTAGGAGTTTCCTCTACAGAATCGACGTCTCTTCTGTGACTCTTTGACTTTTTTTTCACTTCCGTCGTCTGCTTCGCGGAGACATCTGATTCAAGGCAATACGTTGGCCTGGGTTTGGCAACTGGTGGACGAGAGGTGCTCTGAGAGTTTCCGGCTATCGTCATGACCTATGAATCAGAGTGAGACCAAATAGACCAGACAACAAAGATGAAGTGAGCCTCCAAGGGTCGGATCAACCATCGCGAATCGGAAGCACGCAGCTACGTCCGACGCCAAACCTCTCAGTCGTCAAGTTCCTTTTTTCGAGCACAGGGTGACTTATGGGTCTTACAATATCGTCTCTTTTCTCGTCGCTTGCATCGCTGGTTCGATGGAGTAAAGATCAAGATGTACGGATTCTAATGCTCGGGTTAGATTCAGCTGGCAAGGTATGTGACTGACGTGTCTGTTGAAAGTTCACGAATCTCATCGCCGGCAGACTACCATACTATATCAGCTTCAGGTGTGCAAGTTATTACATTTCATGTTGATATGTTCTCATTCGAATGAACTAGATTGGGGAAGTCGTCTCGACCATACCAAGTATGCATGCTTTATTATATATAGTGATTCCCCCTGACCTGGTCATGTAGCAATCGGTTTCAATGTCGAGACAGTACAAGTGATTTCTTTCACGTCATCAACGTATTTCTTGTGCGTTGACCATTATCACAGTACAAAAACATTAAGTTTCAGGTATGGGATTTAGGAGGACAGTCAAGCATAAGGTTCGTCATGTTTGGGATCCTTCCTGGCGACTGTCCTCAAGAAACAACTATTCTAGGCCTTATTGGCGTTGCTACTTCCCCAACACGTCTGCGATTATATATGTGATTGACTCCGCCGATACTGCTCGCTTATCAACGTCACGTACGGAACTACTAACAATGCTTTCCGAAGAAGAGTTGAAGGGTGTCCCACTACTCGTATTCTGCAATAAACAAGATAGTCAAGGAGCTCTAAAGCCTGAGGAAATCAGTGAACAGCTAGGTCTCGCTGGTGGTGAAAAGACAAGACCGTGGAGCGTGAGGGGAAGCTGTGCAACGAAAGGGGAAGGCTTAGAGGAAGGCTTAGACTGGTACGTCTGCACGCTTCCTTTGAGCTCGGATTCAAATCTTCCCTTTCCCTGTAGGCTTGTTAATGCTATACAAAAGAAATGATTCACGGACATACCTTTTGTCTTGCAAGAACGGTGTGCTTTAACAACGTCATACATCGCATTTGTAAATCATGTCTCCAGTCTTGCGGGCCTTGACCAATCCAGGATTTTCGTGGCCAGCATTGTCTTACGATACCCGTCTCTACTTAATTGCTTGCTTCACAGCAGACTGTACCTAATGTGTGTTATGGATTGCAAGGATGCTATCTGGCTAAGACCTGTGAAAATGAGCTTTACCTTGAAAGGACCTCTCTGATCGTCTTCCAATGATGATTCTCCCACAAGTCATTCGAATTGCTTCCTTGGTCTTCTTTCCCTTCCTTGCCTTCTGCTACATCCCGATCTATGGTCCCTCTGTTGTTCTCGAGATATTCTTGGAAGAAACCTGCGAGAGGGAAATGAGGTGAGGGAACCTCGCTCACTTGCTCAACACTCGTTCCAAGTATTGACGCAATATCGACAATACTTGCCCTCTGACCTTCGATTCTGAACGAGGTGTACACTAGATGGGTCGGATCAAGTTTTGTCAGAATGTAAGCGACGAAGCCTACAACGTAGATGAGCTGCTAGCGAAGCACTGCCTTGTGAAGAACGTACCGGTAGCATCGTCGATTGAAGTAAATGAGATGGGTGTTTCGCCTTGTACATTCTTCAAGAGGTTCACCTTGCCATTGGATCGATATCCCACGAGATCAGGTATTAATTCCATGAAAAAACCGGTCTATGATGCGATTTGAGTGAGGAGGCAACTAGTTTCATTCAGAGACTCGCATAGATTCTGGCGGTTGGGATGCCGAGGGATTGAATGTACTCTAACACATTGATTAAGTTTGATTGTCTCTTGTCTATAGGGAATGACTTGACTTGCGCTCTTATCCATCGCTATAAATGAGTCCTGGGATCCCTCAGTCGGCATACCAAAATCAGAAGGTAAGAAAAGTTTGACGCCCGCCCCCTTTGAAACTTCGGCAACGGAACTTTGGAAATGTAAGTCGTCAGCATCGATAGTGGAGATGACGACTTCGATGCAGTGCTGCTGGAGTGCCCAAGCAATACTTGCTATGGAGTGTCTGAACTGTACTACCTGGACACCTTCCGGAAGTTCAAGGTCAGACTTGGGAGGCGAACAAGTAATGACCAGGACGGAAACTTTTTGTTGAATAAGCGCCTTTATGATGGAAAGGCCAACATATCCAGTGCCCACCACCGCAAAAGACGAATACCTGGATGACATGTGGTTTCGCTGCGATAAAGGTGTTTTTGAAACCCTCTGGCGGTTGACGTCATGTTAATAAGACATTGTAAACGTTCGGTCGGTCGTTCGGCTGACTAACGCGTTTTGCCTAAAATGGAACACGTCGAATTGCACGCGACTGAAAGTACTGAACGCCCATCATTAGAACCAACTCTGTAACCTGTTATGCCAGGCACTGGTAACTGCCAGTCATTTCCATAGGGGAAACCGAAACGCAACACCATTTTCTTCCTATTGTGGTGCAAAACTCTAAAATTCAATATGGTACAAGTATGATATGGCATTACAACTTTACTATGCGAAGAATCACGAGTGCCAGCTCCAATTCCATCGGCCATTCTCAGGATCCTGAATGCATTCCTGGTAAATCTCCACGTCCGGTCTCCAGACACGTACTGTACCATCATCGGCACAAGAGGCCAACATATTCTCCGCCCAGTCTACAGCGCCAACCTCTCCCTGTTGACTCTTCAATTGCACACCCTCCTGAAGATGGGCAGCATTGGTTTGACGAGCTGCACTACCGACATCGTAAAGGAATGCGCTTCCCTGCGTGCTATTTCTCCCTGCGCCACTACCTGTGGCAAGCCAACGGCCACAGGGTGACAAGTTGAGTCCCACATAAAATGAGTTGGTCTGCATGTTTCTGTGGGAATAACCTAGAGGCAGCGGATTCAATGAGAGAACATCGTAGACATGAACCCTGGAGTCGGCCCCAAGTCCAAAAATGAGCCCAGATGTTACTCCTACACCAGGCGTCAGCTTGATGATCCCACGGGAACGACGGGAGCCATATAGCGTTGTCGGGTCATTGGTAGATGAGTACAAATTCATAGGAGATTTTTGTTTGGCAGATCCTTTTCCCTTGGCTGGCAATCTCAAGTCCCAATGTTTAATAACACTGATGTATCCATATTGATAAGGACGTTCGCCTCCAGCAAGTGGGAGTTGTTGCTTACCCGTCAAACGAGCCACTGCTAACTAGACCATAGGTTCCTGTCTCGGGGTACAGTACACTGGTAATGCTCCTTGACGCAAATGCTTTCTTGCCCCGACGTCTCGCCTTTGGCGTCGATTCTTCATGCGCTCCAAGAATAGTCATCACAGGTTTTAGAACGGTAGGACCGTCTTCACCATCGGTCCCTGGAATACGTAGGTCCCACAAACAGATTGTACCATCTCTTCCTCCAGTGCTCAGAAGATTTGCATTGTTTGGATCCCATGCAGCACACTTAACGGTACTCGTGTGCGCATGAAGGGCGTACATAACCTTCTCTTCATTGATGCAAGTGATGTGCGTTGATTGATCTCCAGAGCAAGTGGCTAGAAGTGTATCATCGCTGTTCCATTTGATATCGAAAATGCCGTTCTGGTGGACCTGTAACGTCGTTCGAGGTGGTTCTACACAGAAAGTGAGCAAATTCTTGTAGAGAATTGATAGCTCGTCATCACGCACCTATGTCCCAGTCCTTTCTTTTAGACGTGTTGACGATATGCGTTGTTCCTTGCTCAGTGGCTATGGCTAGTATTGGCGTGCCGCCATTTTTTGCACCTAGTGTTTTATTTGAGTCAGTCACATCGTCGGTGAGTAAATCAACTTGCCGACCTTGTGTATAAGAACATGCGTATGGTGGTGTTAAATATCCGTCTATATCACTAGACTGGCATTTGTAAACGTCGGATTTGTTGGAAGAGACGAAAGATTGGAGAATTGCTCGAGTAGAAACTTTACACAAGAAGATAAGCGGATCCAACAACATGGGAAGTTTTTGTAACATACTAGGTTCTCGTCTTCGCCCAGGCACCGCTGTCGCTGCTCGCGCCGCTTTGTGAAATGATGTGTACCTGCGTGCTCGAGGTCGAGGCGTCGCGTCTTCCTCAACTTCGCCATCACTGTCTAGCCCTTTTGTGCATTCGGATTTGTTATCTGTGTTATTTTCCGAAGAGAAACTGAGCTTGCGCTTCCTCAATAGTCCTGTGGGGGAATATGGTTTGTCCGCCGGAGGCGTGGGTAGGACGAATGGTAATTTCGTCTGAACTGGAGTACAGATAGTATTTGTTCGTTCATGAAACAGTTGTGTAGGAGGCGAAGATGGGCTCGGAAGCATTTTGCCAATGTGACGAAGCTGGCAAACGCGTCAACAGGGAAGAAGCGCGACGCGTCAAAGTTTAAATAACACCAAATAACGCGAGCTGCAATGCTATTGATAAGTTCATTGATAAACTCATAATTTCAAGTACAAATCAGAACACGAGCTTCAATTTTGGCCTGAAGCTTGCTAAATGGTGACATACGGTGGTTCTTTACTGCAAGTGCTTAGATAGTTAGAATTACCTGGTTCACCTTGACCACATTGGTCACGTGCATGTGATCGGAGAGCACCGCCGACCACTTTTTCTTTTCATCTTAGGGCCGAGCTACCACTATAAAACAATGTTTCGCGCACCGTTGAGAACTCTGTCCACGACTGCACGAAGGTCGCTCAAGATTGGCCTTATCCCCGCTGACGGAATTGGACGAGAAGTTATCCCGGTACGTCCTATTTTGGCATCGGAATTGTGCGGGTGATAAAGAGCTTACTGATTGCTTTGCAAAGGCTGCGAAAGCTGCCATCGAGGCTCTAGGATCTGATATTCCTAAGCCCGAGTTTATCGACCTGCTTGCTGGGTGGGAGACCTTTACCAGGACTGGTGTTGCGCTTCCTCAGGAGACAGTCGAGTGAGCAGTCCGCCTTGGGAAGCTACTGAGACGTCATTGATGTGTTTCATTAGCGTCCTTCGATCCGAATGCGACTGTGCACTCTTTGGTTCTGTTAGCTCCCCGTCCAAAAAGGTGACCGGTTATTCATCACCCATTGTTGCTCTTCGCAAAGAGCTTGACCTCTATGCGAATGTTCGACCTGTCGTCTCTGTAAGTTCCCATTCTGTGGATAGTCCATTGCATTCTAATTCTTTTTTGTTGAACACGACAGGTTGCTCCCGAAGCTGATCAAAAACCGGACGTTGATCTCATAGTTGTTCGCGAAAATACTGAATGCCTCGTAAGTACGCTGGTCAGGAAAGGTATTCCGCGATTCTGATAATACAACAGTACGTTAAACAAGAGGTGCAGACTGTCACAGAGTCCGGAAAAGAAGCACGCGCTACTCGACTCATTACTGAGCGGGCTTCACGCAGGATAGGCCAAATGGCCTTCGAGCTCGCTCTGGCTCGGCCGCGCAAGGTAAGCTGACGAAAGGATGGATGTATATATGACTCTGACGACAGCCTCAGCAACTGACTATCATTCATAAATCGAACGTTCTTTCAATCACTGACGGTCTCTTCCGAGAAACTGTTCGCGGTGTTCCTGCTCTGCCTGAGGTCAACGGGAAGTATGACAGTGTCACCATTAACGAACAACTAGTCGATAGTGCCGTTTACAGGTAAAGTTACTGATCTCTCTTTGTTGAGTTTCGTTGACGGTTGAATCAGGCTGTTCCGTGAGCCAAAGTGTGTCTGATCGTGCCACCATTGAAGTGCTACTCATCTCCTTTTTTCAGTGTGTTTGACGTTATGGTGGCACCAAATATTTACGGAGACATTTTGTCGTAAGTGCTTTCGATCCCCAGTTTGTAGACAATCATTTGAACATTTGCACAAGTGACGCTGCTGCGGCTCTCGTTGGCTCGCTGGGACTGATACCTTCAATCAATGCTGGTGATAACTTTGTCATGGGCGAGCCGTAAGTCCCTCTAGATTTTCGCTGCGGGATGCTTGGCTGACAGCGTCACAATCTCAGTGTCCATGGTTCAGCACCTGACATTGCTGGCAAGGGCATAGCCAATCCTCTAGCATCGATTCGTTCCGCTGCTCTGATGCTCCGTCACCTGGGCTACATCAAGGGTGCTGATAGGCTTGATGCTGCTGTTGACCAAGTGATCAGGGAAGGAACTACCTTGACACCTGATTTACAAGGAACGAGCACCACCAACGAAGTTCTAGAAGCTGTTCTGAAGAGACTCTAAAGTTGTTGAAGGTGATGGCGTATAGATACTGAAAGACTTTAGATCACACAGTTAATCCTTCATGATGCGTCGTGAGTTGACTAGGATAGTGCTGAACGTATAAAGAGATCTGTTTACTATATGTACGAAGCCGCAGGCGGTGCCGGCAGTAACTTAGCACTGCGCAATGGATGCTTGTTACTGTGGAGAGGAAGAGCATATGACGACTCATTTGGAACAGGAGTTCGAGGAGTCCGAGATATCTCAATCCCTGCACTCTGGAGTGCTTCCACTTCCACCAACCGCGCTTGTTTCGATGATCCAGGAGACTGATTTTTCCGCCTTTCTTGTCATCAGGAGAAAATTGGGATTTGGGGTCTAACTCTGATAACCAGCTATCCGGTCTTTCCTTTTTCAAGGTTGTTGTACTCGTCGGACCTTCCTCAACATCGGTTATCTTGCGCTGCCGTTTCAGAAAGGAAAACACGGGGATACAAAGGACTACTAGGCCCCCGATGCTCCCACCAACAATTTCCCCAACGTTGGGCTTCTTCGGCGGATCCGTCGCAGAATCCAGGTTCAAGAAGTCAAGAATCCGTCTTCTGTCGTACGATCCTGTACAGTGTCAGCACAAAATATTTTGGACAAATAAACACGACGTACGACTCGTAGGCTCCAGCTAGCCCGTGGATCTCATTTATAGTGTGGCCTTTATCAGGTAGAGTGGCACTGCCCAGTCGAACCAGCAACGAGTACAGAATGAAGATCCAGCTCCAACGAATGGTCATCATGATAAAGACAAAGTCCAGCGCTTACCGTCCCGGACGGTGCTGCACTGAGAAAAATCGGGAGGTGAGAGACCAGTCTAAGGAACATTTCTGCTGGGCTGGAAGATATGGGCATCGCTTGAGCGATGTGCGGTTTTAAGTCAACAAATCATGATGAAACCGGGGCAGGTCTGATTTTGCCGCCCATAACCGGAGGTAAAAGTACTTACGATCAGGGGGTATGTAAAGAAGACATTTGATGAAGTATAAACAAGTCATACCGTGACGACGCGTGGTTCAGCTGGATATGTACTTATGCGAACCCTGTGATCTCCCAATGTGGCATCATATCCGGCGTTCATGGTTCCTTTCGACTGCCCTATTTTGTCTTATACCCTAGACTCCCATGGCTCCTGTCCGGCCCTAGTCCGTACACCTTTGACGCATAAGGCGAGGGCTAGAACGCGATGGCTCAGAAAAAATCCAAGCCAAAGCAAAAAATAGTCGATAAGGACGTCAAGTCAGAGCGTACACCGCCAGCGCCAGCACCAGCACCAGTCCCCGCGGCGGGGTCGCAACCAGAGGAACAGCCAATCCCTGTCCCAGAACCTCTCCCACTTCCTGTCCCTCCGCCAGTCGCCAAGGGTCATGCGACAGGATCAATTAGTCGCGGTGAGGCGATTCAATACGTGGCCGACCTTCATACTTATCTATTCATTTTGGCAGAAGGAGCTGCTGATCACCTTGTTGACAAGCAAGAGGAATCCGATGATGGCGATGGATGGGGAGCTGGTGACGGTGGCGACTGGGGAGATGTAAGGAAGGAATGGGGAGATGACAAGGGGTGGGGTGAGGGCGTAGACTGCGAGATTGAAGGACACGACAATTTACAAGAATACGGTGATTATGGCAACTTAGGCTGGGAGCAAACCGACCCCACCCCCGCACATAGTATTGATCAAGGACAGCCATCGCGACAACCTGTGCAAGATCATGTTCAAACGCAAGTTCCTTCAACGCCTGCTCCTTCATCTCCCAGTCCTCCTTTGCCTGCCCCTTCGCTGTCCCCTTCAGCGGTCCCCGTACAACCCGTTCAGCCTGTAAGTAATCACTCCGCTGACTTCGGCCTTAGCTGACAGATTTCTTGCATGATCAGTCAGAGTCAGCCGGACACACAAAGGTAGCAATGCCTCAGATCAAGAGCCAAAACCCTCACTTGGAACCGAAGAAATATATCTTCGCATCTTCTATGGCTAATCGCAATCGTTCTTCTTCTCAACCGGCAATTTCCTCGGCTCCATCCAGCCGACCATCATACTACTGGGATCCCACACAACCCCTTCCGCCGAAACAAGCGATGTCTACGACGAAAGGCCAACATAACCCACCGCCCTCAAACCTCCCGCCTTGGGGTCAGCCAAAGAATGTCGATCCGTGGGGTGATCCCAAGCCTCAACCGATCCCTCCACCAGCTGCCCCTCAGACTGCTCCTCTTGCCGCAACACAAAAACGGCCGGCCTGGTTGGATTGGGGAAGACAACCTCAAGCAGCAGCTTCTCATGCTCCTCCTCCTGCAGATCGCAGGACGGATTATGCCTACGATTATGAGAGTGACGACGACGAGTACACTGACGACGGATACACTGACGACGATGACGAAACTCATAATGTTTGGGGACCATCCCCTAATGCCAATCATGGATGGATACCTCATCCAAGTAAGGTATGTAAATTCTACCATTTCAGGCTCTGACAAGGGAATGAGCGCAGGGTTTAAGCCTGTCCCATCCCAAGTACAGCATGCTTAGATTTTGAATGAATGCTTAACGATGAACATCAGGGTAACTCGGCCTATCAGCAGCAGCCTCAGAAACATCATTCGCATGCAGCGCCTCATCATCATCCGGAGAAGACACGGCGATTGAAGGAGATCGCAGAGGAACAACGTCGGTTAGCGATGGAGTTGGAGGAGCAGAAAAGGTACAAACAGCATTATGACCAGGGAACAGGAAGGAGTCCTAAGAAGCACAAGCACAAAAGCGATGGTAGGCATAATGATAATGGTTGGGACACTATGAAGGACGAATGGGGCACTTCGAGTGGACTGGTAAATAATGGTGGTCGGGGTCAAGATGACAATAGCTGGGGTCAAAGTGGGAATAATGGAAGGGGTCATGGTAACGAGTGGGAAAGGGATGGCGGCAATTCTTGGGGTGATAGTGGTGGTTGGGGCAACAACGGTGGCGGCGATGAATGGAACAATGGCGGAGATACCTGGGGTAACAACGGTGGAAATCGCGGCGGAGATGGTTGGAATAACGGTGGCGGAGATGGTTGGAATAACGGTGGTGGAGATGGTTGGAACAACGGTGGTGGAGATGGTTGGAACAACGGTGGTGGAGATGGTTGGGGCAATGGTGGCGGAGACGGTTGGGGCAACAATGGTGGAGATGGTTGGGGCAACAATGGCGGAGACGGTTGGGGAAAAGGTAATGGTGGTCAAGTCAAAGGCGATGGCAAGAAGGATAAAAGCCAGGGTGATACATGGACTGGTCATGACAACAGCTGGAGTAACGCTCAAGGTTTCAATAATTCTGGGGCGAGCAACTGGGACAATAATGGTGCTGAGGGGGAAGATTGGGGAGAGGTAAGCCGTTACCATGTGTTTTGACGAATTCTGCTCAGCATCAGAAGTCCAGCACGTTTGTGCACGCGATTAGTCCTGAAACTCTTAAGGCAACCAATTCATCAACGTCGTTGAAGCTCAGCTTACCTCCAGGGACCATTAACGAATCATCTAATGAAGCTTTTAAGCCTGCTTTGAGGGCCATCTTCGGGGAAGAGCGGTTAGCAAGAGAACGAATATATTGGATATATTCCCCTAAGAATGACCCGGCGGTGGATTCGATCTTGTATTGGATACGACCAATGGAACATTATCTAGCTTTCTTCGGTGTATGTATTTCCTCTGCTACTTCGTAAATTTCCATTGACTAGACCTTGTATAGTTATTAAAGTTCCTAGAAACGAAGGAACGAGGAGCTTTGTTTATAAACGTGGAATTTCGTCTGAAGGAGTACCCAGATAAGCCTGTCTTTGACTGGCTAGGGTACAAGCAGGTCCGGAAGTCAGCCGATCGAATACTTCAGCAATCTATCCTTGTCACTGATCCAGCTGAGGAAACGGTTGTTTTTGTCTATCTACTCTCCAGAACGGGAAACAGTGTGGCGATGTGGCGGCGGAAGCTTCATGTTACTAAGGACATACGGCAGAAGTATCTTAAGGCTCTCAAGAAAGTGAAAGCTGGACTACGACCAGATGAAGATATTTGGGATGACGAGTAAGTATTTCATTCAAGAGCTCTTCTCCTTCATCTACTCATAAATACTAGATTGCCTCCGTCTGATAAGGGGAAACAATCGAAGAACACGAAGAAATCAATGCAGGCGACCAAAGCTGAACCTGCAAAACTAAACAAGGATCCGGTTTCTAGGAAACTTACGAAACCGGCACTCAAAACGCATCAGCATGGACAGTCTCTGCCCACTGTTGCTCAGAAGAAACGCAAATGGTGGCAGATATTGCGTTTCGCGGATTGAATTCATCCTCTGCGTCAAGCTTTCTTCTTTTCATACGCTTTGCAAGTCACTTTACCTGACGTCCTTGACGTATTCGACACTACCTGTATCTTGTTTAGCGTGTTTTCATGCTTCATCCTGTATTACTACCTGTGTATTCTACGTAATATACGCATGCCCCACTTCGGGCCGGTTGTTTCAGTGTTGAGATAATCGTTGTTTCTCTCACATTTGCTTCGATAGCTATGGATTTTCCCTCCATTGTCACCAGCACTTCAGACTTGTCCCCTCAAATGCTGCCCGACGGCAGTGGTGATATTGATATGAACGATATCGCTGTGACATCGTCGCCCCCTGACCAAGTGAGACGCCCTGCACGCAGTCTAACACATTTGGCAGTTATATCTGCGTTTCTCCTCCCATTTACGATCTTCCCTTATGCATTGGCGAGGCGCCAAATTACGGCTTTGAAACGTCAGCTTGCAGAAACGCAGACCAACGTCAGGATATTGGAACAGGAGTTGAATCTAACGTGGCAGGAAATGACATGCAGAAAGGATGAGATTCGGAAACTGCAAGGGTCACTTGTGAAGGCACGTCAAGAAAGAGATCAACAGAGGGTTTACGTCGAGAGGAGAGATAGAGAGAATTCAAGGTTCATGGATGAAGTTAAGACGGATTTACAGCATCTGCTGAAGGAAGCGCAGCACACAAGGTATGCGTCAGTGGTGATGGGTTTCCATATTAACACTCTTGCCATAACGTAGATCCCAAGATGCTCTGATCGGTTCGCTAGGGACCTCACTGGCTGACGTCGCCGCTTTTATGCATGAGATCGAATTGGAGATGGGTATGCTTTCCTCGAATGGCACAGATCAGAGAGGGATCGATCGCTTGAGGTCTTTGGCTCTTCAAATGCAACGAGAGACACGTTCTGAGCCCAAGGTGAGTTAGGTCGCCTGATTGAAACTGATTTTGACTGTTCGAAGAAAACTGAACTGAAGAGTCAAGTTAGCGAGGAATTCATAGATGATATCGATGATGAAGTTCCTCCGTACTAATTCAGGCTCGTACATTATCGAGACACAATGTATAGCAAACGAAACGACGCTTCTTGTGAGATTTTTAAGGAGTCGAGTATCTACATTCGAGCTTGAGATGCGCACCGCATCGCACGCGAGGCAACTTGTTTCTCACGCACAAGTCGTCCCTAACCTCCGTCAGTGTTTGCCTCGTTGCATAATACCACGACTCAATGTACTTGGCCTGAGATCTTTGCTCTGCTTTAGCCCATATGCTGAGCATTGGATGCCAGTACTATTTCTTGGAACCATAAAACATTACAGTCGTCTTCACTTACGCACTGCCGCCTTCTTGCAATGTCCGATCCGTTGTCCGGTATAGCTGTGGCGCCCGTCGCAGGTGTTCATCAGGAGCCACTCGATGATCGTGTTGAACATGCTCCTCTTCATTCTACAGTCACTGCTTCAGATGAAGAACAAGCACTCGAGTCTCATGAGGTAATTGAGCTACAGACTTTCAGTGAGAGGAAGGTATGGATCGAAGAGAAAATCAAGGTTTGTCTTACGTATTATGTAGTATTCCTCACTTCATGTTTCTTTCAGTTTCTGGAGCAAATGCCTCCAGTTGAGGTATTCGCTGGATTGGATGCCGTTCGTGCCTCAGCAGAACATGTGCCAGAGATGCCGACACTTGATGAATTAAGACGGTGGATTGCCGAACACGATGTTATTGAAAAAGAGACTGAGATTTTTGATAGAGGAGAGCTAACGAAACTTAGACAACTCACGAAAGGTAATTTCACATTAAAATGTATCGTTAGAGAACTGACATCGTGTCCCCCAAGCTGCGGCCCAGCGAAACCTGTCTTCATCAGATACAGACCTGATTGAGCTCGCATTAACGACCATCTATGAACTTGACAAACTACTTCATCTGTTACGAGACCGATCCGAGAATTTGGAGCTCTTGGCAACCAGGTTGTCTTGGGAGGAAAGCCGGATTGCGGCGTGGGTCGATCGCCGGACAATTCTTGAAGATATGCAAACCTTCTTGGACACTCGTGTGCGATGGACGCCATCAGTGTATGAAAGCATTACTAAAAGGAGTGATGACATTCCTGACCTCAAGCGTCGCGGTTCGTTCGCCTCCTTAGCCTCTGTTGGTTCAGACACCTCTTCCTCTTCGCTTGGACTTTCCCGCGGTGCGCGTTTCAAGCTGGTAGAATCACTGTCTCAGGACGCTGCACAGTTCGCTGGGCGAGTAACAAGCCTTCGACATGGAAAGATTTCGGCTGCGGGCAAGATTCTTGACAGATTAATAGATCAAAGCCGAAAGCCTGTCCCAGATGAGCTTCTCGATGAGCAGGATAAACTCGAGGAGCTGGGTATCACCGAAATGGAGAATTTGGGAAAGTTTGTTCTAAGCATGGTAGTACAATGGAGAAAGTACGCGCTCCATCCATTCTCTGCGTTCTGCATCATTAACATTGAAGCTGATTCTTAGGGCCGACGAGATCTATATTGAAACTATGTTGGACAAGACAACAGCACAAAACTTGTTCGAAGAAATAGAGACAGCGAAGCTCCATCATCCAACTGCTCGTCAAAGTACTTCCTTTGTTTCTCGCGCGGATGCCCTGACCAGGCGCCTTGCATCAAGAGGAAATCCTTTATCATTTACCAGCACTTTTCCTTCTCCAGAACATTCTCTTTTTATCGAACAAAGAAATTCTAATCAAAAACTTGCACAATTCCTTTCCTCTGAAATTGTAACGACTACCACAATGGCTCGCAAAGTCGACGATGCAGCCAGAGCATATCGCACCGCTTTTGAGGCAGTCAAGCGTGTTGAGAACTTGACATCGGCTGCCGAGGAGTTAATTGACACCCTGTCAAGAATCCTCGTTCAGCTGCAAGGAGGTGTCTTAGTCCCTGAAGGCAACGGTTGTCCCCCGAACCTCACTTCTGCAACTTGTTTGGACCTCAATCAATATTCCGCCTTTCTAACTCTTTTCCCATCTATTGCAAAGCATTTTACTCATACTGCGGAAAAATCGAGACACACCCTACAGTATTCGGTGCCAGCTATGCTGGACCTAGACCATTCCGGAATTGACGTGGAATTCATCAACACTGCGCGCTCTCATTTCAGGGAACTAGAAATGATGTTGAATCAAGTTCAAACAGCGTTTGAAGATGTGACGACACGTTGTGATCGCTTAACAAAGGCACGAAGGCTGGATACCGTCCTAACGGAAACAACGAGTCTTTTGGAGGACACGGAATCCAGAATTTCGATATCAATAGAAACACAACGATGGCGAAGAGTTACTGGTTCGCCCTCCCAAGTCCATTCGGTGGTTACTCAACCGTCGTTACCCCTTCCAACTAGAACTTTTCAAGGAGAACACTTTCAAGAGTTGCTTCGGATTGATTCTCATATTGATCAGGAAATAGACGCACCCCTTCATCTGCTTGTGGAAACCTTGGAGGAACCTCTGAAGCTCTACTTGTTGCAGCGGTTATCAGAGCTCAGAGGATTTCTGGGCACAATCAAAGAACACGAAATATTGTTAAACTCTGTTCAGCGCCAGACTGCAATGATGAAGGTTGTTTATGAGGAGTTCACCAACATCGAACGACGTATCAATCTCTTGAAGGACCGATACGAAAGTCGTATTCGGGATATTCTCAGTGTTCAACCGGCGAACAGTAGCACTTCCCAGGCAGATGCTGATTTAAAAACCAGCCTCAGTGCGATACAGGCTGAAATTGCACACTACATCGACAAAGTATCTGACTGTATTCCGTTCGTCAGCCAAGACCCTCGCTCTACCTCTCCCCGCGATGGTCATGTATTGAAAAACAACCAGTCAGTGCCCTTGGATTTGAAGTTTGACCTTCCTGCAGTCGATAGCGCCGTTCGCGCCGATTCCAATTCATTTGCTATGACCTTGTCTACTCTCTCAGAGGAATTAAATCAATGTCTGACCCGACTTCATCTTGCATACATTGCCAAAGAATTTGACGTCATTATGGTCCCAACTGCAGCTCACGTCGAACGACTGATTGAAGACCTCGTAACGACAAAATCTTCCTTGTCGGGCATAATATCGAGATCTGACGATATTGCCTTACCTCTGTTGACCTTGACACAAGACGTCGAACGAGTCCTACAACACGACAACCTTCACGTTGAGCTCTCTTTCTCGCAAATGTGCGACCTTCTGCAAAAGATGAGCGCAGTATTCGAGACTAAAGATAGCTCTGCGCGTGAGGCACTCTACGTTTCTCGATTTCAATCGCTTAACGATGTCGCCATTCTTCATAAGACATGGGAAAAGGACGTATTGATGTTTTTGGAAGAACTCAGGCAGAAGTACAGCAATGAGATGGGGAGTATGGAGCAAGTAGAGAGGGGTCGCGCTGATACTGAAGAGGCGGCTGCCGACGAAGAAAGATTAGAGAAGGAGAACGATGCGGAGACTCTTCGAAAACAAGCCGAGCATGAAGAACCAATAGTCAAAATGGAACAAGTACTTCCCGCAACTGAGGAAGATGGGCGACAAGTGGAGGTAAGGTGCCTCAAGAGCGGGAAAGATCAACGGGCGATGTCATGTATAGCGAGTCAAGGATTTCCTGCAAAAGAGGAGGGTATGTGGTTGCAAGTTGGATGCCTCAATGAGGAAACACAAAATGAGATGGGGGAAAATGGCATGACAGATGAAGCAGAGAGTTCTCAGGACGAAAGAAGGGCGATGGAGGCGAATCATGGCAGTGATGAACGGTGTGTGGTCGGAGAGTCACGGTGTTTCAATGAGGAGAAACACGTCCAGTCCGAGATTATTCCAAGAGTCACAGAAGGGAACGAACTGGTGGTGCAACAAAGGCATAGTAACATAGCTGTGGATGAAGGTATCCGTCGACTGGACGCCCGGGCAGAGGAAGTTCAGTTGGCATCCGAAGTGATGGTCGGTTCAAGTTCGTTGGAAAGGACTGGGGTTCGGGAAGCCAAGGGGAACTATCTTTCAATGACACATGCGGCGAATGACGGGTTGCAAGTTGGGTCTCAGGAAGACCAGATCCCAAGAGATCAAGAACCCTTGGATGGCAATGTCAAAGGTCCTGGAATGACACAGGAAATTCTCAATAGCAAATCTCCGGGCCAAGCATTGGGGCCGTACATGGCTCAAGGCCAGACGCCAGATCTCAAGAATGAAGGGCAACGTGGAGACAGGAAAACACCAGCCAGTTACCAAACCAGACCAGGGGAGCGCCAGATTCAAGGATGTCAGTCCCCACAGTCACCAAAACTTCACAGCAGCCTGAAAAGCAACCTTTCAGCGAAAGGTCCAACATCATCGTCCACTTCTTATCAGCCAAAAACGTGGTCTCTATTCGAGGAAGGTAAGCACAGTGCATAATGAACATTCCCTTGTGTGACTTGGTTGGTCAGATGTGTTTGGTCTGCACATTACCTCTGGATGCAGTTCGAATAAAACAAAAGACCTGCGCGATCTTCAGGATAAGATTATCGCGTTCCGGAGACGGCTCCGCTCCATGAATATAAATGAGATCGCTCGACCTAGGACGCCTGCCTGTTTTCCTGATATGGATCAGTCAAAGAAAATGGCACGAGAGTTCTTGAGTATTTCATCTGGAGTGTCTTTGCTACCGCCGTCAGCAAGCGACCCCTCAGTCGATGTTGAACTTCGGTCTCTCAGGACCGAGATTGAAGGCTCTGTCGAGTTGGTCAAAACGGTGGAGCAACTCGCACATCTAGCAGAAGATATATCGAAGTGCGATGCTGTGCTGAGCGATCTGCTTGAGCACATAGATAGCTACCCTGCCCCACCCACAGGTATCCTGTCGTCCTCTTACCCAGCTGTTCTAGGGGCAACACCCAATGAGAAGTTGATGACCCACCTTGCCTTTACGCAGGGCGCGATCGAGGCCATGATCACCAACTTTGCCAGTGTTTCAACTGATTCGAGGTCAATTGCCGAAAAAACGCGCATTCTTCAGACTTGGAATGAAGTAGAGGACATGGTGCATGACCTTATAAGCGGTCAAAAGTCTCGTCCAACCAGTGCAATCAGTTCCCGACTTAGTTCAGGGCGAAATAGCAGCATGTCGAACGCTCGCACGCACGCTGGGAGAAAGACCGGCACGTACCCGAACCTCGCCTCATCGTCGGCATCTCCTCATCAACGACTGGTTACTCGGCATATAACTCCCCGACGTGCTGTTTCAGGAGGCACTGCGGAATGTCAAAAACGGCCGGTGAGCCAATTATCTAGTCTGTCCTCCAATAGGGCCGTTTCTGGCCCGTTCAGAGCGTCAGTCTATAATTCAACTTTTGCATCGCGACAGCGAACTTCGAGCCTCTCGAGTTCGCACTCCACTCCGACCACCTCTCGCGTTCATCCAAGAGCCGCTGCACAACATCCACGTGTTGTTTCGCCTACCGGATCGAACGCATCACCCTGTACTCGTTCCATCCAAAGTCCTCACACGCGATCATCGACCTCAATGTCGGGCTCAAGTTGGGCGCGCACTCCTAAAAACTCGGAATCTCCAGTTGTGAATGCGAGGAGCGTAACATATCAGGACCGATCTGCGATGCCGAGGAAAGCCTACGTCGCCGACCCCAAGAACAAGCTTGATGTAGCTGTTGGGAATGTTGTAAACAAGCTCCCTGTCAGGATCAACGTGGAAGGAGTTGTTGATACATGGAAAGACCAGAGCGGCAAGTACTGGATCGGAAACCAGGACCCTAAACTATGTTTTTGTCGAATCTTGCGCTCTCAAACGGTGATGGTTCGAGTTGGGGGTGGATGGAGCGAGCTCTCAAAGTATATTTTCCTCGAGTTGAATTTGTGTCACAATTGACCGGCGTTGTAGGTTCATCAGAGATCATTTCGCTGACAGCTTTAGACTCTTGCCTGAATCTCCACCACGATTTGGACCATCCGAGGAGAAGTGGATTAGCTCTAGAACTTTGTTGGAAGCACCTGCTGGAGTTTTCACACCCGCAGTACCCCCACGCACTCCAGAACCAACAATCTCCTTCCTTCCTTCTTTCTCTATTTCGACGTCGAATGGCAAGAGCCCACGTTCTCTTCATTCTGCTTCAAATTCGCCTTCAACAAAAGGATCTCCGTTGACACCCCTTCAATTCATTAGACGTGCTGACGTGGATAGTAGTTTACGACCTGGAACTCCCTCAAAACCTTCCATGAAAAATCATATCCCGGCTAGAAACATTCTATGGCGACCTTGACGACAAATTAACTACCTGTATTACTGACTAACGTAGACCTATAGATGATTCCTCAACATCTGTATAATTTTGAAGTTAGATGTGCTTCAACTTCCCTATCTAATCCGTTATTGTTTTATGAACATTACCTTACACGCTGTCATTCATTAACGTCAATAGGAACTCAAGAATAGACTAGTGCATTGATTCGAAACAAGTAAGGATAGAATGAGAATTGTAGGTAATAAGATAGTTTGATATTTATAGACTACTCGATGAATCCCTTCGTTCGCTTGGTCGGACGAATGTGCTCATTCTCTTTTTCTTCTTTTATCATCTCTCCTCTGCGCTTTCGTGGCGTTGTGATTCCGTGAGTACGCGCTGTGTGACGTTTCAGAAGATCCTGGCGGACGAAAGCAGTATTTGGACAGATGGAGCAAACAAATGGCTTCATGCCACTGTGACTAGCTTCGTGACGCTTGCATTCGTTTTTTCGTAGAAATCGGGAAGGGCTGGTTTCTGTTCAAAGACAATCAAACTCTCGAAGCAAAGATAACGCACCAATAAGAACAGGCGTATGGTCGTTGGTCAAGGTGAGAACCAATGTGGATCAAAATGTGATCTCGTCTCTTGTTGACCTGGGTGCATCCGGCGACATAACATCGGTAGTCATTGATTAGTTCCCCCCGGTCGGATAGTTTCCCTGCAAAAGACGCCAACCAGTTATTATCATATATGCGGCCTGGATTACGAAGGCGATATCGCTCCGCTTTTGATCTGAGCTCATCTATGTCAATGCCTCTGTGTGCATCGAAAACAGGAGTGCCAAGGTCAACATCGAAATCGGCCTCTTGCACATCTTCTACAGGAACTAGTGCCTCGGTAATGACTTCGATCCTTTGTTTCCGCTTCGTCGCCGACTTAGAAAGCACAGCTTCTTCTGTTTTGATTGTTCGAGAATGTTTAGAAACCTGAGACTGCCGCTTTCGGCCCCGAAGTTTCTGACACGGGCTTGGAAACGAAGAAGAGCTCGAGCCTTCAGATTCAGATTCAGATAGTTTGTAATCGCTCTCCTCGTCATCGTCCAGCTTTGGCAGGGGTAGCAAATCTTCACAGCAGGTATCACTCTGCTTCCTAATCGTTGTTTCAGCTGTAACTTCGACCTCACGGTTGTCGTTTGGATGCAGATTGAAAAACCCAGGCAGGGAATGGAAGTGAATGTCCAGACATGAGATTTGACTTAAAAGTACAGGATTTTGAGGCACCCCAGGTTCCAGAAATTGATCTGCCGCGATTTCTAACGGATCAAGAGATGGATCCAGCCATAGAACAGAGCATGTACTTAGTGGAACAGACTGAGCATCGGATTCATGCACGGGCGGAATAGATGACCACGCGTTAGATCGCTCGTTGCAAAGTTCCTCCAACAAAGATCCTTCAGGTCCCGCTGCATGAGACTCTGTAATGCCACTCGGTCTGCTAGTTAGATATTGCAAGGCGATGTCAGCCGTAGCGGACAGGTGATCAGCCAAACTAGTGATAGACATTCCGGAGGTTGCGGCGAGAGAACTGAAAGTGAAGGGCGTCACATCGTCATCAGCGTTCAGGATCTTTGTAGCTTGACTATTGATAGCCGTCGATTCATTGCTCGAGACAAAGGGGGAGAAAGACCAGGATTGTGTGACCTGAGGTTCATAGAAACAACTTAATTCACCTTGCAGACCCAATGTTGGCTCGCCTAGCTCGACTTTGATGGCATGCTCTGGAAGGCAGGAAGCTGAGATATTGGGTTTTCGAGGGTCCGCCTTTGTAGAAATTTCGGATACCTGAGGGTATGCTATTCCTAGCCCAGGAAACTGTACACCAGAACGAGAGAATGGTAGCTGAGCGTTTGATTGAAAGTCATCGTTCCCAGTGACATGAGATTCTGAAGCTAGGCGAGGAGGTTCGTACTGGTGACGCAAAGGGGATAAGGTCGGAGAACGATTGGATTTGTTGTGAGACGCCAGCGTCAAGCGGTTCAAGTTAGGAATGTAGGTATTCAAAGTGTTGAACGTTGGGCATCGGAAGTGAGCCATTATCTTGAGACAATAGAAATTATAGATGATGGTAGGGTAGGATTGTCGAAAGTATTTGTTCCTAATATCCAGCGTGCGTCCGTGCGCGTGAAGGGCGAGAGGAACCGATTTGCACTTGAGACGATCTCGGAGGCTGCCGACGGGAGTGTTCTTGATGGGGAATAAGTACTTTTTGTGAACATTTGTTCAAAAAAATCACAATTCTTGAAACAATCCATCCGGTTTTACAAGTGTATATGTATATTCATTCAATCGCTCCTCGATATCTCCCATCGAAGCTGTTTCCCTGCCCAAAAAGGAATTACACTCTCTTCCCCAAGCTCATATTTATCATGAACAAGAAATCCTCCAGAACTTGGACGCCTGAGTATGACTTTGGAACGACGTTCTGGTGACACAGCGTGCTTATAAAAAGTCCGTCCGAAATTGCTTACGAAATCTTCGAGTCGGTCCAAAGCGTCGAAAGATTCCAAGAGGTCTGCGACAAGAGGAAGAAGTATAGGAGATGTATAAATACCAGCGGCACAGCCGTGTGACACAGTGCTCGTGGATTTCGAGTGTGGTGGGTGAGGCGCTGAATCAGATCCAAGGAAAAACCGAGGATGACCTACTCTGTTGTCAAGACTTTTGATATTTTATTTTCCCTGTTAATCTTACCTTCCTTGATGACCTCGCGCAATGCCAAGCGGTCATCTGGATATTTCGCAACAGGTTTACAATAATTCCAGGATTGGCCAGCCCAGTCATCGACAGTGAGCGCAAGGTGATGCGCAGTTATTGTACATGCCACAGTCGGCCCGCAAGTTTTCACAGCCTCAACAGCAGCACGAGTTGTGGCGTGTTCCAGAACGATACGAAGGCGAGGAAATGCCGCATGTAATTTGAGGAGGTGAGGAAGGAATTTAGGCTCTGCATTTAGTACATGCGTGTTCTGATGCATTGTGTTCAGGTGCATTTCATGGAAAGGGATAATGTCACAAACCTTAGAGGCGTCTGAAGGTATTTCACCGTGCAAATTTAGCACCATGTCGACCTCTTGCATGGCTTCAAATATAGGATAGTAAGTATCGTACGACTCAATTCCTCCATCAGAATTTGTCGTGACACCTCTGGGATAGGATTTCACACCTATTTGAATAATTCTTAGAGATATGTATTGTAATGTCTCTGAAAACAAAACGTACCAACGACGCCAGCTTTCTTTGCTTTCCTGATCTCTTCTGGAGTCAGATCTGGAGACAGATAGAGTGTCATGAGATATTCGACACTAGGATCAATGCCTTTCAGGTCATCTTTGTACTTGAGAGCTTGCTCAGTCGTCGTGATTGGAGGCCTGAGATTCGGCTGCTCTCGCTGTCTTACAATGATAGCGATTGAAATTAAGATAAAAGCGCACCATAACATATGCCAGGTCAAACCCTCCTTTCTTAATATGCGGTGTGACTAGAGAAGACAAAGGTCCTTGTCTCAAGTGGACATGGAAATCGGCTGGCGAATTGATAGAGATGGTCGTAGAGGCCATGAAAACAGAGGATTGTCCTGCTATTCGATCAGTATCTACAGCTTCGCGAAAGCTTGATTTCAAGCGCTCGTGCACTTACAAGTTAAAATAAAAACGATGCGTTGACAAAGTAGAATCGTCGAGTATGAAAGACTTTTTCCTTTTTCATCAGATAAGATTGTCGGTTGATTGTGATGCGACCACGTGACTGAACGCGTTGGTGTGGTTCAATTTATCATTGACAACTTCCCTCCAACCATCTCCCGCGACTCTTCTTGCTGAGACCTTGATTTTCAGCGCGTACAGATTGTGAAGTGAGTGGAGACCATCAGAAATGGTTGCCGCAGGCTCCATCACTGTAGTAGGTACGTATCTCAACGTGAATATCGACGATTCTGTCCGACCTTATCTACTGTCGTAGTGCGTGTGCGTCCGCCAACGACTTGGGAGGCCGCTCGCCTTCCAGATCCATGCTACGACACTACGATACGTGGTGATGGTGCACTTTCTACTCCTGGAAAAGTCCCTGTTCATCACACTGCACCACTTCGAGACATCGTTCAGATCGTAGATGACAGAATATTGACGTTCGACCCCGACGAGAAGGACCAAGCTAGAGCTTTCGTAGAACGCGGGTTCATGCCTCCAGGCACAAAACGCTACAAAGACAAGAGATTTATGTTTGACCGAGTGTTCGGCCATGAGGCACGACAAAACGATGTGTATGCGACTACCTCTCAACCCCTTTTGAAGGGTCTTTTCGATGGTTACAATGCTACAGTCTTTGCCTATGGTGTAAGTTCTCCATCACACTGATATGACCCTGATATCAACCTGGACGGTATTAGGCGACGGGCTGTGGTAAGACGCATACTATCAGCGGTACAGAATCCAGTCCGGGTATCATATATTTGACAATGGCGGACCTTTTCCAGCGCATCGAGGATCGGAAGGACGACTGGGATGTTGAGGTCATGGTGACTTTCCTGGAGATCTACAACGAAGAGATCCGTGACCTCCTTGCCGAGCCAAACTCCAACGCACCACGTGGAGGACTTTCTATACGCGAAGACAAGACTGTCAAGGTGGTGGGACTTGTCGAGCTCAAGCCAAAAACAGCTGAAGAAGTCAAAGAAATTGTCTTGCTCGGCAACACCAGGAGGACACAGAGCCCAACACATGCCAATGAGACCAGCTCGCGATCACACGCAGTATTACAAGTCCATGTTATACAATCACCACGAACAGCAGCGTTGACAGAACAGCGCACGGTGGCAACACTTTCCATCATCGACCTCGCTGGCAGCGAGCGAGCCGCTGCCACTTCTAATATGGGCCAACGCATGGTGGAAGGAGCCAACATCAATAAGTCCCTTCTTGCCCTTGGAAACTGCATTAATGCTCTCTGCGAAAGTGGTGGTTCCGTTCGCCATGTACCATATCGAAACAGCAAACTTACTCGCTTGTTAAAGTTCTCACTCGGAGGAAATTGCAAGACGGTAATGATTGTTTGTGTTGCACCTACATCCAACCACTTCGATGATACGCACAATACGTTGGTTTATGCTGAACGCGCCACTAAAATCAAAACGAAGGTAGTCACGAGAAATGTCGTCAACGTCGACCGGCACGTCGGACGTTACGTCGAAGCGATCAATCGACTTAACCAGGAAGTTGCGGAGCTTAAGGCTAAGCTGGCAAGTAAAAGAGATCAAGAAAGCGAAGTGACCCGTCGGAAGAGGGCAGAGGCCTTTGAAGAAGTGGAAAGGGCAAAGATCGATATCAAATACAAGGCGGAGCAGACAAGGGATTCAATCGTGGATGGTGCAGCTTGCGCGGGAACCCTCACCATTGCAAAAATCAAACTAGAGCCGATACGCGCAAGGCTTGCAGAACTTGAGGAGAAGGAGTTGTCAGCAGAACTTTCGGTTGACTTCGAGGCAGAACGCAGCCTCTTACGTGCTCTGGCATTACCGGAAGAAGAGGTCACAAAATCCAATTCGCTGCTCACAACACGAGTTCAACGTGCATTAAATTCCAATGCCATGTTTGAAGCCACGTTGCGTGTCATGTCAGAACGGAAATCCGAAAAGCTAGATCAGTCAAGCATAGATATTCTCAGGCTTGAAGCCGCTTGCAGAAAGGCAGAGATGGAGAGGTCGAAGGCCGAAGGCGAGCGCGACGTGATGAAGAACGCGATCGGTAGTATGGCCGATGTTGTGGTAAGCCTTGTCGGGATGCTTGGGAGATGCACTGTCATGGTTGGTGAGGCGGCGAACACGCTGAACGAAGCAGACAATCTAGACTCAGCGAAAAAAGTGGCAAGGGCACTCGATTCAGTCAAGAGCAGTAACGACTCTACTTTCCAAAATTTGGTCGGCGCTTCTACAGAAGATTATACAGTTAGAGCGCGAAAAGCTTCTTCGACTTTGGATTCTTTCGACGGATACACCACCACGTTCACTAGAAGGATTAGTTCCGGACCCGCCGTTCTACAACAAATACCTGCCAGGCGATCTTCTGCGGCGTATGGGTCCAACAGCTTGTCAGTGTCTTCGGAGATCCGTCGGCCTGGACGTTCCCCTCGTAAATCGCTCCGTTCGAGTCTTTCACAACCATATAGAAGGGTTTCAGACAAAAAGGGCGTAAAAAATGTTCAATGGAGAGACGAGGTCGGACAGGGCGATCTTGACGATGGCGGACCAAAGTTGCCCTCGGTCACCGTGACAATCATTCCCCCAACTCCTTCATCGAATGCGGACACTGCGACGTCGTCTTCGTCTTCCTCCGCACTTCCGCCCAGATGCACCTCACTTGGCAGCTCAGAGAGTGATTGGGAAGATGAGACAGAAAAAACTGATGACAGCATCCATCTCAGCCTCAGTGCTTCACTTCCAGTATCGACTCGTTTTGATGAATATCGATTTGATAATTCCTCGAGTTCCTCAACTTCCCTTTCTCTTCGTACTCGAAGGCCACGAGCCAGTCGTCTGGACCCTGGTTTCCTCAAATCATCACGATTGCGTGGCTCTGCACTTGCAAGTCTTGTGGAAGGAGATGAAACCGCTAGTCCAGAGCGACGCAGCCACAACCCTCTCTCTGAGATGAGCCTTAATCAATTATCTGGGTCTCACGATAGTCGATCCCTCAGTAGCTTGCATAAAGCGCACGGCATTAATGGAAATACTAGCCGACGTGGGCCATCTACACCGAAGAAAGGTGGCCTCAACCTTGGCCCAGGCGGTAGCTCAGTAAAAGTTGTGAACGGGCGTCGCAGGTCCAATATTGGACCATTGCGCGTGGAGAAAGGTCGAAGACGGTCAAGTCTGATCCCTCAGCTTTCGCCTCATGAAGGTGATGGTAGTGGAGGGCCTCGACGAGTTATGATGGTCAGCCCAGCGAAGCGGACTAAGCGAGTGTCACTTAACAAGTCCATAAGTCTGGGGGCGATGAAGATTCGGTCACCGCCCTTAGGGGCAAATTCGTCCATAACGAATATCTCACTTGATGTTGGCGGGGATACAAGCTTCACCAGGATTAAGAAGGCGACCTGGCGATAAGTCACCCTTGCTTGCACGGTGTACTTGGGTTTATTCAATGCAAGGGCGGTGCCCGCATTATGTATCTGTTACTGTAAATTGTCAAACCTTATCGTTATTGTTGTATTCCCTTGCGACTCCCATGACATCCTCCTATGCCACACTCCTTATCTTGTTTTTACATCTATACCCATTCTTGTCCTATGATCACTAGACTCCTTAATGTATATCATTGTCACTAAAACAGACATCGGCAGACTAGGATCCCCCTGGATTAAACCTGGACTTATATTACACGCTTCACCTCGAAGAAAGACTGGGACAAAGATGAGACGAAGTCGTAAGCTTAGCTGCTGTATACGCACTTTGAGATAGTAAATCTGCCAGCCAACTACAGAGCACAGAACAACGGCCTGCAATATTGACCACCATTTGACTCGAGAGTTTGTAGACTCTGCAGTGTTGCGATGAGTCCGCTCTCTGACCACAATGTATTCCTGCTCGTCTTTTACGGCTAACAATCCGTTTGCTAACGATCGAATTTCCCGCTCGACGGGGGCAACGATATCTTTAACTTTTTTTAGAAAATTTCTCGAATATGAAGTAGGCGGACTGACCGTCTCCTTGAACGTATATCACACCATGTACATTAAAACTGAATGTCCTGCATAAACTCCAGTTACTGCCGAGATAAAGTCTCATTACCTGACGATCTTGTCCGTAATAGCGCTCATCTGGTTTGAGAAGCAGAGCTCATGTCTGCCATCCTTCTGTGCAGTAATGGACAAAGAACCTGTCGATTGCCGGATTTGCTTTCCAAGAACGTGGTCATCCGGGTCCGTTAACTGAGATGACAATGAAAATTATAGTGCGGGACGTGACAACACACGACAAACCCAGAAATCGATGTCTAGATGACCTCCTCCTCCAACTTGATACGTGACAGTCATCTACGCCGCGAAAGTCAACCAATTATCGTGACGTAGACAAACGTTCAGACCTTGTCCTGTCTGTGCAGGTCCTCAAAGAAACATTCCTTGTGACCTGAAGCAACTTCTATTAAATGTGCAGAGACTAGAGCAGGTATGAGGAAAAGAAAAGCGAAGTAAGTGGTAAGAAAGCGATGGGTATACGGCATTTTGTGCATTCGCGTTCTCGTTGAGGCTCTTGGTCGTCACTTTTGTCACGGCCTCTCAAGAGAGACCCCGGTCACGCAGTTATGGGGTCCTTCCCTATCGGTTTTCGAGTCCTTCCGTCTGTTGTTGCTTCGATCCACATCGCATCCTCGTAGTCATGTCTGAAAACACCGATGCTCTCGCTCCCAGAGTACGTTATCATGTTTTAGGTCTCATGATCAGCCCTGCGATCTTCTTTTGTCGGGGTTCGAGAGCTGATCGTTCTGCAGGAGGAGGAGCCCGATGTTCACTTCGAGCCAGTCATCAAGCTCACGGAACAGGTCGAAACGAAAACTATGGAAGAAGATGAGGAGGTGCTGTTCAAGATGTGCGTCGATCTCATCAATGCGATTTCTTTCTCAATCAATCCAACTAACTCGACGATCTCGATGTAATTGTTATTGGATGATACAGGCGCGCTAAACTCTTCCGATTTGACTCTGATTCTGCCGAATGGAAAGAACGTGGGACTGGTGATGTTCGCATCCTTTGCCATAAAGACACCAAGAAGGTCCGTCTTGTCATGAGACGCGATAAGACCCTCAAAGTCTGCGCAAATCACGTCAGTAAGTATTTTCTATCACGTCCATCGTTTATAATACTACACTTTTTCTAACTTGTGACATAGTAACCTCCGATATGAAACTTCAGCCAAATATCGGATCGGACAGGAGTTGGGTTTGGAAGGTGGCAGCCGATTATTCGGAGACACCGCCTACTTCAGAGACCCTCGCTATCCGTCTTGCCAATGCTGACAGTGGGTGAATTTGTCTCTTTTGGCTTTCTATCTCATCCAAGCTCGTATGAAGATGCCAATCAGTTTAAAACCGCTTTCGAAAGTGCACAAGCTAAAAACACCAAGTTGTTGGGTGGAGATACCCCTGCTGCCCAGGCCGCCACAGAGAAGGAGGAGAAGGCGGAGGAAGCGGAGCCAGAGGCGAAGGATGAGAAGAAGAATGATGCCTGTTCACAGAAACCCGAAACTTCTGGTTTTCCCGAAAAGACAGAATAAATATGGCATCCGAACCTTGCCCGCATTTCTCCGGCTACTTTCTGTATACTGCCGTCTCGCCGCTGATTGTCTACACAGCAGCTTTCTTTAAGAACTCTACTGGATTCAATACACCTTCTCACGTCTTCGTCATTTTCAAGGTTTAGATGAGAGATAATGTACACGAATACATTCATGGTATCTACATTTACATGATACACAACACAAATTTGCAAAAGGCTAGATAGTCGTCCGAAAACCCTTGTGTTCCTCCTTAGCCCATGCTTCCCAAAAAGCGACCCCTGCGCCCTTGCCCCAATATCCTGGAGACTCCTTTCCTTGAACAACGGCAGCTGTGATGAGGACATGGCGGATATCCGAACCACTAACGTCATTAGTAATACTTTCAGTTATTGAAAGAGAACACTCACGGTACTTCATACATTGACTCCAACAACAAAGTTTCCTGTGGCATGAAGAATATTAGCCTCTGACATCTGTAAAATGAGGAGACGAACCATAATACCCCTCAATCCTCGAGCGCCACCACCCCTTTCTGCAGCTTTTCGACATATCTCATCCAATGCTGCACTCGTGAATCTGATCTCGACTCCGGAATATCCAAAGAGAGCTTGGTATTGTGATATCAAAGAGCCTTTCACCTCCGTAAGGATCCGCCGTAGGTCAGATATTGTCAATGGCGCAAGTGTTGTTATTGAAGGCAAACGAGATATGAACTCGGGGATGAATCTATAACATTATAAGCGTCTATGCCCAGATGCATCAAGCATAAATAGTGTATACCCATATTTAACAAGGTCTGACAATGTGAAAATGAATCTAATGTTTTTCACCGACAGGAGAGTTACATACCAGGTATCTCGACGAGGTCCAAAACATTCTTAGTGGTCTTCCGATTTGGTGTGAAGAACGGGACAGATGGGCCTTCTTCAGTAGTCGGCAGCGTAGCTGTAAAACCAATGGACTAAATGAATGCCATCACTTAGGACGACCGACATGTGAGTCAAGACGGTACCCACGCCTTTCGAGACACGCTGCTTGATGATGGCCTCAAGGCCTACAAATGCACCACTCAGAATGAAAAGAACGTTTGAAGTATCTATGTGGTAAGTGTTTGCTTTCGCTGACGCATCTATATGTGACTTGACTCTTGAAAGAAGCGAACGAAAAGTCACTCACCAGGTGGCGAAGTATACTTTCGCGGAAAGGCGGACACTCCCCCCCATGTGGGGAGCTCAACGGCGGGAGCACCTTTAGCTTGCACAGTCACGACAGAGCCTTCCATCATCCTCAGAAGGGCTTGCTGTACACCTTCACCACTAACATCACGGGAACCTTCGAGACCAGAAGACTTCTTGGCTATCTTGTCGACTTCATCAATGTACACAATACCCATGCTGCCGGAAAATTTCAGAAATTAAAGTGAGTGAATAACTCTTCCTAACCTAGCACGTAAAGGATCCCAGTTCGCGGCTTGAAGCTAAGAATCGTCCAACTCGTCAGTGGGGTCACGCAGATGGAGCTAAAACTCACAAGTCTTTCAATGGCCATTTCAACATCTTCACCCACGTCTAGAAGGTCATAAGAACCACACGCACAACGTAACCAGCAATGCACTAACATCCAGCCTGAAGTGGATGTGAGATTCCAGCGTCGCATGATGCAAGGTTACGCTCACTTGTGTGAAAGATGTAGCATCGCTGACAGAAAAGGGTACATCCAGTATTTGAGCGAGAGTCTTTGCCAACAACGTTTTACCTATGTGCAAGGATTGTCTCAAGCGTGGACACAAAGTGGCTATTTAACCATACCAGAACCGGTAGGACCTCTAGTCATGTAACAAATTAATAGTGCATAGCAAGGACTCGGGCGGAAAGGTTACAATACAAGCACATTGCTCTTCTCGAATAAGGGAGGACGTGACTTGAAAATTGGAGGTGGATTAGGCTGCGTTCGTGTAGGACGAACATTAGCCGAAGAGACACCATCAACTAAGCGAGTCAAGGTCGGACTCCAGTGCAGACTGTTCAGGATACATACCGGTCTCTGATGGATCTGCGACAGCTTCACTGCCCACAACGCGTATAACTTCCTGAGGTTGCATGTACTGAAGATTCGCACGGACTCGATTATAGTGATTGAAAACGCTTTGAAGGAATTCAGCCGATCATAAATACTCAGACTAGAAGACCACAGACGCTACAGAAAGAACCTTCTTCGCATTCTCCTGTCCTACAATGAATTCATTAAGGTATTCAACAAGCTATGGCGACAAGGACGAGATCAGTTCAAAACGTATATTATTCAAGGAATGTGATGGTACTTCTCGTGGAGTCGGAGTCGGCAAACCAAATCCTGAAGGTCTGCTTGGTATATCATGAGGCCCATTGGTAACGTAGTCGTTGATTGGTTGTGTCCGAAGTGTCCGTCGCGGAACCCAAATCCGATAGAGTCCGTATGGCCACGGTGGCAATCTATGCCAGATCATGGATTAAGGAAAGTACGGGCCCAGAGCTTACAATGCAAGCTAGGGAGTAGAGTAATCAACCAAGTAGAGCGTGAAAGGGATGATGTTATACTGACCTGTTGTTCGGCTTCTGAGGAATCGATTACCAAGATTACCAAGTACAGATTCAGAATATATACACACATCCAAATATATACTCGTTTTCGAATTCAGCAAACTCGCACAACACCTGGTGGTATATTCCTTGTATCTACCATGAGTAACAGATCTCGTTCACCATACTCTCGCAAAAGGCATGATGACCGCGAACTCGACCACAACTACACCTCGGATGCGCGCTTATCCCGGGTCGACAAACGTGCTTCAAGGGATGAATACGACGATTTGCGGCGCAACCGTTATCGCAGCAGAAGCAGAGAAGGAGATAAAGATTCCTCTTGGCGGAAAAAGGACCGAGATCGCAGCAGAGATACTGAAAGAAAGAATAAGAAGTAAGTTCAACTCTGTCTTTCAATCGACGTTTTGTAACTTATTTGTAGGCGCAAGCGGGATAAATCCGAGGAGCGCAGGGTTAGAAAGGCAGAAAAGAAACGTATCAAGGAAGAGGAGGAAGCCCGTCAAGTTGCAGAACTCAGCGTCTATAGTGCTACGGACAATCCGTTTCACGACGTCAACTTGGGACAGCAGTTCCGATGGCACAAGAAAAACGAGAAAGAACGAAAGCAGGGAATATCACCCGCAGAAGCACAACGGCGTGATGTTATTCGGAGACAAGAGGCCAAGGAAGAATTAGAACGGTTGAACAGACGACGTGCAGAAAGGGAAGTTGAGCAACGGTTGCGTGAGGAAGAGGAGCTTAGAAACCAGCGGCTTCAAGAGTCTGCTCAGATGTCGGAATGGCTCTCTAAGGAAGGCGGGTTTCAACTCGATCAAGAAAGGAGAAGGGCCGCTATACGCATCAAGGAGAAAAGGGCCAAAGCTATCGATTTTTTGGCTCTCAATTTGAAGTATGTCAACCCTATAGTCGACGGAGAGGAGAATGTAGAATATGAAGATGCTGGTCTGGAAATAGATCTTGACGAACCTTACAATATCTTTGACGTAACGTATATTCCTTTTCGTTGCTGACTTCTTATAAATTACGACTGCTACAGAATTTGACTGTACCGCAGGTTGAGGAACTGCATAGCGATATCGAGCGTTATCTATCCTTGGAGGAGTCGGAAGTCAATCTCGATTTTTGGACGGTCAGTTTGTCGATTTTCCCTGTCTTCACGTTCAAGGCTGAAAATATACTAGAACATGATGGTAGTCTGCAAAGATCGCCTGGAAATGTTGCAAGCTAATCAGCATATGGGAGTGGAAGCTGCAGCTGCTGTCGAGTCTGATATCGCGGCTCTTTTGTCGGGCAAGACTTATGATGATCTGACCTCACTTCAAAGGCAAGTCCAGAACAAGCTCACTAGTGGAGAACCTGTGGATACCGATTATTGGGAGGGTCTACTCAAGAAGCTCCTCGTTTACAAGGCAAAGGTAGTTAATTACATTCTGTGATTCATGCTCAAGTCTGTTAAACACGTTACTAGGCCAAACTAAAGAGTCTTCACGAAGTTGTCGTCCGAAACAGGCTTGAACAACTTCGTAAGCGTCAACGCGATGAAGCTCTTCAAGCACAGGAAGAGTTACTTGCTGGAGTTGCTCGGTCTGCGTCTAAGAGATGGAACAATGAAGTCACTCCTGTTGAAGCTTATGAAGAAGAGGATGCACCTATCGAGGAAATGGAAGAGTACGATAGGTCAATGAGTCCCAAGCTGATTGACATCACGAAACTTGTGCCTGAAGAGCGCGACGTCGACATTGTAACAGAGGTTGAAGCCTTACGAGCCCTTGTACTTGTGTTCATTTCTCTCGACTAGTGAACTTGCTGACTAACGTTCGTAGCTTGAACAGAGACGTGCGGTCGCTTCATCGCGATTCGTGCCAAAAGCCACCCAACCACAGCTTGAAGTTCAGAATGAAGAAGCTCCTAGCGGTGCAGATCTTGCTTCTGAGGCACTGTACAGGGCGGAAGCTGAACGGGATCTTGATGAAGAAGAGGAACTATTCAACCTGGAAGAGACCATCGCCAACCCAACCTCTTATAACTGGGAAGATAAGTATCGGCCTAGAAAGCCAAGGTACTTTAACCGCGTCCACACTGGCTACGAGTGGAATAAGTACAATCAAACTCACTATGAGCGAGTAGATATCTCCTTGCCTTTTGATGCCAGTACTGATGGCCTCACAGTACCGATAATCCCCCACCAAAGGTCGTTCAAGGGTACAAAGTATGGATTTCGCTTTCAAAATGATTTCTTTTCACTCACGTTGTCTCACAGTTTAATGTTTTCTATCCAGACCTCATCGACAAATCCAAAGCGCCAACATATAAAATTGTCAAGGAACCAGGTAATGATGAGACAGTCCTATTGCACTTCAGTGCCGGGCCTCCCTATGAAGATATTGCGTTCCGTATAGTTGACAGAGAGTGGGAGTTTTCACATAAACGGTGTGATTCTCAGTGGTTGCCACATCATCTTGTCTGATGCTTCCTTCATAGTGGTTTCCGTAGCAGCTTTGATAGGGGCTGTCTTTCTTTGTGGTTCAATTTCAGGCGGAGTGTAAGCCCTTCTTCAAAGGTTATTCACATTTTTAACCTTTGGCTCTAGTTCTACAGGAAGTGAAATACAAACCGTCATCATAAGGGACAAATTGTGACTCAGTATATCATGGCCCAGTATATTGATCCTGTTTCAGTCGATCATGTAGAGAACAGTTGAACCCAATCCTCTCCATCCTTGTCATCAGCCGCATCTATTGAGAAGAGAATTTAAGGACTTTGTTAACTCCTCGAGCTTCGTTGTGAGTGGTCACTTGGGACTGTCTCAACATTAAGGCTACTCGTAACGACAGGCAGCCTATTTTAGTTATGCCCATGCTTCACATAGCTTCAGTATTGAATCTATCTGAATTCAACTACATAAGGTGACCTTCGCAGCATTCCAGAAAGTGGAACCTTGAGCGTGAGGAGAAAATAATATGTTAACCGCTTTACATAAATTTAACTAGAAATCACAATGAATGATCTATATTAGTTGCTTATCAGCTAGCGCGTCGATTCTGCTCTCTAAGTCTATAGCACTCAGTCGGGCTCAAACACAGAAAGAAGGAAGAACTGTATGTGCGGAGTTCGAATACCAGGGCGATCAATGATTGAACTCGCCACAGTGTGACAATAATAAGTGCTTAGCGCTTAGCGCGTATCCTTCATCATGACACCATGGACCAGAATGCTTTGTTTGTTTCTTCATCGCACAAATATCGCTTGTTCCTGCATGTACTTTCGTTGTTGCGAAGGACTCGTTTGATGGACAATGCGTAACAGCTGTGAGCTTTGTCCATTGATGTGGCCATTTCGCTTTGAAGTGTGGCCCAAACGTTGACCGTTGTAAAGCAGTTAAAAAGCGTGAATCTCGATGTGTTTCTATTCACCACCATTAGCACAACCTTCTCCTGATTTGATCTTTATCTCATGCCTTTCCTGCGTTCGCGTTATCCTTATGCGGCGGAATACCACCCTCTTCAAAGACCTTCAACTCCGTCCTTTCCAGGCCCAGCAATGTTCGCCCATTACAACACGATATCTCGCCAACACTCTCCTCTTCTTTCTAGGTTTGACTCGACTACGTCTTCATGGAACTTCTTCGACAAATTAAAAAACATATGGTCCTGGAAGGACAATGATCTTACAGCCAGCGCCAAGGATGTCCTATACGCCCCACTCTACCTGCCATCTCCATCAGAATTCTTCCATCCTCGTCCGGCTCCGCTACCTTTTAGGACTGCTGATCGTCTGCCATATGTCACGTCGTATACTCGTCCTCCACTCGGGCAAAACATTATCAATAAACCCCACGCTTTCGACACATCACTAGCTCTATCGTCTGTTCAGCAGCAGAAAGAACATATTCTAGGTAAACCAGCACCCGCCTCTAAGGTTTCCATTGCTCGTCATTCCAAGCGTTCTCGCCCTCTTTCCCCCCGACATGCCGTACATGAGACTCGCCCACGCGAAGAGGGCGCGCGCAAGCGCGTGCGATTTTCTACACATGTCAGTGGGCAGGAAGTGTGCAGACTCCCTTCTCGCAAGATGCGGCTTGTGACTTCACCGAAAAATCGTTTTTTGCCATTTGCAGACTGGATTGCCTATCATTGCAACAATATTTTAACTGAAGATAGTTGTAGCAAATTGTGGGTCAACTCGCGAGATGTCTAAGCGTTTTATATCTAATCAAGCCTTACAGGGTGATGACGATTACTGACGAAAAACGAATGGCAGAGAAGATAGCGTCCGTTTTTGAAGAATACTTTCCTGAGAGAATTTCAGCCGATGGTCTTGAAGCTATTACAACAACCTTTTTAGCCCTATGGTACTTAGGGAGACTTTTTCGTCGCGGCATCTTCTGCTTGTCCGATGTGGATGTTGTGGGTGCCCCTGAGGCTGTTACCAGAGTATTTCTGCTGGGCCTCACATTGGCAGACAAATGGTTGAATGATGGCTCAAGGCGACTAAAAGACTGGTTCGTCAACGTCCGCTACACATTTTCCGACGTTGATTTTTGTCTAGGGGCAAGTTTTGCCATCTATCCCTTCGTTATCGTACATCTGCAGAGAGGCGAGCCCTGAGGATGCTGGACTACAACATCTCCATTACAAATCTTGAGTGGCGAGACTGGTTAGATACGCTCGAACCATCAGCGAGCAAATTCATTTCAGCAAACTTTACCCATTCGACCCAGATCACCGCGAGGGTAGCCCTTGAAAATCTCCGTCGAGCCATATCATCGCGAAATATATCCATCAAAGGTCCTGTCCGTCCTAGGGAAGTGGAAATCTCTTCCGAATTAATGTACTTTCTGCGCCTCGATTTGCTTGCAGACGGTTGATTAGTTGTGATCATCTACGTATTCCTGTGTATGATTTTCATGTCCTGTGTACATTATATTATGACTTGATTGATTGATAGTTCCTTGGAGATTTTTGCCCTTACAAAGTGAGAATTCTTGTGTGCAAACAGCTGCCAGTGCTATCATCCTCATAACGTTTGTTCATGTCTCCACTCTATGTTCTCAATGAAAATCAGATCAATGATAAAATACATTCAAACCCATTCACTGAGGAATGTACGTCTTTTTATCCATACATACCATTTTGGTAAGTATTATACTTATGTATTGCTCGCGAAAAAACTGGAAAGAGTTAGTCACGTGAATCTCTGAATAAGGTCGGTGCCACTAATCCAATTACGAGCATACTACAACCACTTTCCCTCATCGAAATTGTTCGTAATAAACAAGCATCTGGATAGAGTCAGTATGGCAGACCAAATGAACACGTCTGTGAGCATGGACATCGACGAAGCTGCAATCGATGAAGGTCTCTACTCACGACAACTGTATGCAAATGTAATCTCAATCTCCGCGACCTGGTTGACTGACTCGTTTAATTCAATAGCTACGTGCTTGGACATGAGGGTAAGCTCCTAAGGTACGCCTCTTAAATGGCGATCTCTGATCTCTTGGAAGCGATGAAGAGAATGGCCACATCAAATGTCCTGATTGTTGGGCTACAAGGCTTAGGTGCTGAAATAGGTCGTGTCCTCTTTTTGATTAATGACTATACGTCGACTAACAATGCGCCGACAGCCAAAAACATTGCTTTGGCTGGCGTCAAGTCTGTTACAATCTTTGATCCTGAGCCCGTGACGGTTCAGGACCTTAGCTCTCAGGTAGACAATCGGCATCGCCTATAAGTTTCCTACTCATCACGTTCGCCAGTTCTTCCTTCGTGCAGAGGACGTTGGAAAGTCGCGAGCGGAGGCTACATTGCCCAGATTAGCTGAATTGAATTCTTATGTACCCATACACAACTTGGGAGGAGTTCCTGGTCAGCAAATTACTGTAGAACTGGTCAAAGGGTTTCAAGTGTGTATCGGGTTTCTAAAAGTTTACAGCGACTCAAACGGAACTTGCAGGTTGTTGTGCTGTGTAGCGTACCGTACGAGAAACAACTGGAGATTAACGATTGGACCCATCAGAATGGAGTGCATTTCATTGCAGCTGAAACTCGTGGTCTATTTGGGTACCGTGTTCATCTTTTGTGTTAAAAATTAAAACGCCTCTCATTTGACGTAGAGCTGTCTTCAATGATTTTGGCCCAAAGTTCACATGTGTGGATCCAACTGGGGAGCAGCCATTGACAGGAATGATAGTTTCTGTTGCACAAGTCAGCTCCATGTTTACTACTTCGATCCGTGATATTCATTAATGCTTCGCAGGATTCTGAAGGATTGGTAACTTGTTTGGATGAAACGCGCCACGGACTCGAGGATGGCAATTTTGTCACCTTTACTGAGGTCCAGGGAATGAACGAATTGAACGGATGTGAACCGAGAAAGGTGACTGTTAAGGGACCATATACATTTACTATTGGTGATACCTCCAACTTCGGAATTTATAAAAGCGGAGGGATTTTTACACAGGTTAAAATGCCCAAGATCATTGAATTCGTACGTCCTTAATAGACCCTCGAGATTCATACTAATTACGAATTTCACAGAAAAGCTTAAGAGAATCAACTAAAACGCCGGAGTTATTTGTAACGGACTTTGGCAAGTTTGATCGTCCTGCGACTCTCCATGCAGGTTTCCAAGCTCTCAGTCAGTTCCGCTCACAAAATGGCCGGCTTCCTCGTCCTCGAAATGCGGATGACGCGGCCGGCGTTGTTTCACTGGCAAAGACCATCGACGTCAACATTGATGAGAAAATCGTGACAGAGTTATCATACCAAGCCACAGGAGACTTGTCTCCGATGATTGCTGTGATTGGCGGCTTCGTCGCACAAGAGGTACTCAAAGCATGCTCGGCTAAATTCCATCCAATGGTTCAGCACCTATACTTCGATTCTCTGGAGTCTCTTCCTGCGACGTTGCCTACGGAAGCAGATTGTCAACCGATAGGTTCGCGCTATGATGGTCAGATCGCTGTTTTTGGGAAGATGTTCCAAGGGAAGATCGCGAATCACCGACAGTTCCTTGTCGGTTCTGGAGCCATTGGTTGCGAAATGTTAAAGAATTGGAGCATGATTGGTTTGGCTAGCGGTCCACGCGGCATCATCCACATTACCGATCTGGACACCATCGAGAAGAGCAACCTGAATCGTCAGTTCCTGTTCAGGGCAAAAGATTTAGGGAAGTTCAAAGCTGAGGTGGCTGCCGCCGCTGTGTCTGAAATGAACTCCGACTTGGTTGGAAAGATCCTGGCGAAGCAAGAACCGGTTGGACCTGATACAGAAGGTATGAATACATACACCCTACTTTCTACCTTGTCTTATTTTCGGTTAGGAGTGTACGATGAAGCATTCTTTGATGGTATTGACGGAGTCACGAATGCTCTGGACAACGTCAAAGCACGTGCGTTATTCTCACTAGAGCGTTCAAACTTCCAGTAACTCAAATGTCGTGACAGGTCTGTATATGGATCAGCGATGTGTTTTCTTCAAGAAGCCCCTACTTGAATCAGGAACTTTAGGAACGAAAGGCAACACTCAAGTTGTAATTCCTGATCTTACTGAGTCGTACGGATCGTCGCAAGATCCTCCGGAAAAAGAGACACCTTCATGTACCGTCAAGAGTTTCCCTAATGCCATCAATCACACTATAGAGGTATAGTGGCTATTGCTTATCAGAGCAATCCCATCTCTTACGACTCGCTTTCAGTGGAGTCGAAAGCAGTTTGAAAACTTTTTCATTAAACCCGTTCAAGCTGTCAACGCATACCTGTCAGAACCAAATTACCTGGAAACTAACCTCAAGTATTCGGGCTCGTCGAAGGAACAGATTGAACAAATTGTTTCCTATCTCGTTACTGACAAACCTTTGACCTTTGAGGAGTGTATCGTGTGGGCTCGACTGCAGTTTGAACGAGATTATAACAATGAGATTCGACAACTTCTCTTCAGTCTTCCGAAGGATGCCGTCACTACAAGCGGCCAACCCTTCTGGAGTGGACCTAAGAGGGCACCTGACCCTTTGGTTTTCAACTCGAGCGATGTAAGTGTTAGTTTTGCAGACTCATGTCTTGCACTTACGGTTTAATTCTCTATGTAGCCCATACATCTTGAATACATCATTGCTGCTGCCAATCTACATGCATTCAATTTTGGTCTGAAAGGCGAAAGGGACCCGGCTATCTTCCGCAAGGTGGCTGATTCCGTCATCGTCCCTGAATTTACACCTCGAAGTGGTGTTAGAATTCAGGTCAATGAGAACGAGCCAGTTGGACAAGCAGACGATGGAGGTAGGTCTTTTTCATATGTTTACCCTTTTACTTCTCACCCAGGACTGCAGCGGATGATGTTGAAGAGATTAAATCCAGACTTCCTTCCCCTTCGTCTTTGGCTGGATACCGTCTTACTCCGGTCGAGTTTGAGAAGGACGATGACACCAATTTTCATATCGATTTTATCACTGCTGCATCTAACCTTCGCGCAATGAACTACAAGATTGAACCTGCAAGCCGCCATACAACAAAGCAGATTGCCGGGAAGATTATCCCTGCTATTGCCACTACCACCTCCCTTGTGACTGGTCTAGTATGCTTGGAGTTATATAAGGTGTGTTCTGTCCATATCGGCTCAGATTGGATAGTAATCGATTCGATATTCAGGTAATCGATGGCAAAAGCAAGATTGAGGACTACAGAAATGGCTTTGTCAATCTCGCCCTTCCATTCTTTGGTTTCTCGGAACCTATTGCCGCTGCCAAGAAGAAGTACGGGTCAACTGAATGGACTCTCTGGGATCGATTTGAGTTTGCAAATGACCCAACGCTTAATGACATCATCGCCTGGTTCAAGACGAACCATAATTTGGAGATCACCATGGTCAGTCAGGGTGTAAGCATGCTCTGGAGTTCTTTTGTCGGCAAGAAGAAAGTACGTGAAACCGAGAAAATTACACCGTTTCGTGCCTGACTCAGGGTCACAGAGTGAGGAGAGGTTACCGATGAAGTTCAGCAAACTCGTAGAACATGTTAGTAGGAAGGCCATCCCTCCTCATGTCAAGCAACTTGTTGTTGAGATTATGGTATCAGATGAAGACGGAGAAGATGTCGAGGTAGATATTAGTTCATATCTATCTCAAGGATTCGGCTGACAAACTGCCAAAAGGTCCCCTTCCTTGTTGTGCAGATCTAGACTTTTATGTTGCATGAGATAGCGTTGACACTTGTCCCATCATACAAATAGATGTATGTGTATTAATTGGATTTTCGTTCCTTCTCCGTGAGGACCGAAGAACTCAAGAGACAACCCAAAAGAATCGCTCCAAAGGAAGTATGTATAATGCATCCTATGTAACAATGTATGACAATGCATAACTACGTGACTACTTACCTACAGGTGCTGGAAGACACTCAGAAGATGACACGAGGGTAAGGGAGGAGAGAATATATGGAGTGACCCCGTGTGGGGCAAATCCGGCGGAGGGAGGAAAAAGCGGAATGGAGGATAAAGTCGTGAAGGTGGGGAAGAGTGAATGAAAAGGGGAAAAGATGAAGCTAAAATAGAACGGTGAACGTATGTTTTTGTGCGGTTTAAATCAATAAGGTGCGTGAACGTGATGAAAACGTGCCAAAAGGAAGCAAACAAGCCAATACCAGCTGACAAATGGCAAGTGGGCGCGATGAATGGGAAAGTATTAGTGGTTGTAAGCTTGAATATAGGTACACCGAGTGGACGGCAAAAGGGACTGAGCATTTGTCAGAAAAGAAGGGCCAGTAAGCATACATAGAGAGCAGACAAAGTCCATATGCAGCCATATGCCTCGCGACAAGATCAAGTCTTCAGTACAGGGAATATATATCGTCGAAGACTGTTGGGAGCCCAAAGGGATATGATGATGAAAAAGGATGGCAAAGATTGGTTGGGTCGAGTATTCACATGATGAATAGTGAAAAAGTACACGCAAGGGCAATAGATGAATGGAAATGGGCCGCCAAGCAACTATGCCGGGTTCCGGGGTGACCACAATGAAGTGAATGAGTAAGAAAGACGCAAAGATGTCGATCTAGATTCGACATGTGCTGACGTGCAAGTTGGTAACAGAAATCAGGTCATGAGCCATGCCTGTTGGAGGTTGACATTATGAATGGGTGCAAACGCAGTACCGTGGTATAGATGATGACTTGCCCCACCCGTCCACGCTGTCTCGCTTTGCCCATGAGACGCGAACTCGGTGGTTGTCATGCGAGAATCGCTGCATTGGTACTCAAACTGCGATTGAGAGTACGTGCGGGTGTGTTGCCTGGCGTAGAAGTTCTCGTCATCATACGAAGACAGAGACTGAGAGCGTGCGTGCGAAATTGGAATCTGTGGCACATACGGATAAGTGCTGTATGCCATGTGGTGATTGGAGTTGCTGATAACAGGAAGGTCAAAGACGTAGTTTGACTGCGGTTTGACTGGTCCATATGCGACATTGTTCCAGTGACAGTGGGCATAGACATCTACAGGAGGGTGATAGGGTGGCGGATATGCGGCCGCAACGTGTACAATGGGCGGTTGAACAGCCACGTATTGACCACTAACTCGATTCCTCTCCCGAAGAATCGGCTCATCACCGGCGGGACTCCATTTGGCCGGGGGAGGAAGCGACTTTTCAAGATCGTGTATGTTGCGTCGCTCCCAGCTCTGCGTTGAAACTAAGTTGCTGACGACGCTTGGAGGCTGGCTGACACTAGAACTGTGATGCGAAGCTGAGGCACTGATACGGCGTTTGGGTAGATACTCCTCTCGAAGTGGACCGTCCTTGTCAAGATCGATCTCCATGATCTCGGATCCCAAACCTTGCTCCTTTTCCATCTTCTCGCGCCTCCTTTGTTCGAGACCGACGAACACGGGTTGTGGAACGGGATACGCATTAGAGGCAGTTGGTGCTTGAATAATCTCATCGATTGCCCTACGAATGATGGAATGTGGATTGGTCGACGGTCGAGAGATTGGTTGGGAGTGCATCGGCGAAGCTAAAGACAGGTGGTAGGACATAAGATGCGACAACCATTTGGCCCAGTCTTGAGACGAAATAGTCAAGTCATAGGCAAAAATATCCAGTGTCAAGGATTCAAGCTTGTTCAAGGCCTGGATAGGAACGTTGGTAATGTTGTGCCTGTACAGAAGAATGAAAATTGACTTGGCAATCAAAAAAAAAGACCATCAACTTACCATGTCTTATTTGAAAAAGTGTGATCGTCCAACCACTTGTTCGCAAGCATGCAACCCAATACAATGAGGCGGAAGGGGGCGCTTGCTTCGGTGACTTCCTTGTCGAAACCATTGAACGAATCCCCAAGAAGTACAGCCCTGAGTCCTGCTTCTTTGAAAAATTCAGGTCCGAGTGGCATAGCGTTCAGATAAACAGGGAGTCGAGTAATGTACCAGAGGGCAAGGAAGACAGCAGACGGCTGCAAGAGGGTAGAGAGGAGCAATGAGTGGACTGATGTTGTCAAATAACTTGGAGGCGAGTTGGGATAGACTGTAGCAGACGGACCACTAGAAAAAAACGTCAAAAGGGATTTTTCAATGTCAAGGCGAGGTCTTACATTGACTGAGCAAACACCGCCGAAAGGCCGAAACCTGTGGTGCACACTTTCCAAACATAGTTTGCGACCCATTCTGCGAGGGGTTCGGCAAGCTTCTTGTAAGTAGTGGTGGCACAAGGCGTGACGACCTCTGATGCCGGTGCAGGGACAGGCTCTTGAGGCTGAGGCACCTGGCATGCAGGCTGAACTGGGTAACATTGATCACGTGACTTGTTCTGGTACGAGTAGTCATGAACTGCCACATTGGATTGAGTGCCTTCGTAAACGTGAGACGCGATGACCCGATCGACATAGGCACCAAAAGGGGTGATTGGTTGCAACGGGCTGGAGTCCCTATCTGGACCGCTAGCGGCTCCTGGCGATGTGTCGTCCTCAAAAATCGGAGTGTACGAGTCTCCAGTGTAGGGGTCCTCATCCAAAGGCGCAAAATCGGCAATAACTGAGACAACCGTTTCTCGCTCTTGAGGGACGTGTGTCATGCAATCATCGTCAGGCCTCATGGACAAAAGTGCATTACACTGACTCCCGGTCTTAAAGCGATTGTGCTCCATGGATGAATTGATAGACTTGATGTCCTCGTCGTCCTGTGAAGAACGAGATGTCATTTGCACGGGCGGCTGACCAGCCACAAGCAGGTTTTTAAGGGGCGGAATACTCGCTTCAGCGTGTTCTCCTTTAATAACAGACGCGTTGTCCGCGCCAGTCAACCCTCGAAAAAAATCCTGCTCCAAAGGATGGTCAGTGGAACAAATGTCTTCCTTCCAAATTCTGCGCGGCTTGGTCCTCCGCCAGGCTGGCAGTGAACTAATCCACTGTTCGCGGGTACCGAACGAGGGCGGAGGCCCTATCGGAGACACCGGGAGAGTGCGGGTGAGCGACTGGAAAGAGTTGGGATGGCCGTCACTGTCAACTACTTGCTTGAAAACTGGGTGAGAGGGCGGCTTTGAGTAGCGGGGGACGGGAACCGGCATCTGAAGATGGGGAAAGACTCGAGTATAGCGCCAAAGACACGAGAAACGTGAGTGTGGCGGCTAGACTCTGATCTGGCTTGCTCCCTTGGAGTGCGGAGCAAAGGGGCGTCGTGAGCAGTGGTCGTGAGAAGAGAGATGCGTTGCAGTCAAAAGATAGCTAGCTGGAGTGGCGTACGCACAGCGAAGGCGTGCCTTTTTGTGAGATGAAAAGGGAAAAGGACAGAAGAGTGCTGGCTGTTGTCAGCTCAACAAGCCCAGCTGCGGTTTCCTAAGATCCTTTGACGGTAAGATGGCCCTCTTCGGTCTTGGCCGTCGTTGTCTAGTGGTGGGCAACAGGAATCGACAGAAGAGGGTCGATCCACCGGGTGGTTGGTGATGAGAATTTTATGTTCCAGGAGAATCACCTATTTCAACCGTTCGTCTTACGTAAGCCTGACTCTGCCTGATCGGGTCCTCAGTATCGCATCGATATCGCATCGCAGTGGCAAAACGTGGCATCCTTCCATCATCGTATCGATCTACGAAGTATCCCCTGCTGTTCACCTGCCTGCGTGGGAGAGGCCATTTCTGTCTATGAAACCCCGAGCCCACCCCGAGGGACACCTGTGACTGCGGCTGCGGTGGGTAACGGAGAACAACACAGTGATGATTATCATTCTACCCAGCTCGTAAAAGACGTAAACCCTGTGGCATAGTTTGCGATTCTAGCATGCATGTGAATATCATAGATTGCATCCTATTTTAGCATGTATGAGAATGGGCTCAAAGCGAGACGTCAGCCGGATCATCGCGCGGGTTTTGGCGAGTCACAGAGGGGGCATCCTTGGTGAAACCTGGCCACTTGTACAGATCGGGAAGGAGTGTCAACCTTTCACGGGTAAATCGATATACCCATAGGACGCGGACAGTGACGTACCCGGGTTTGTTAGATGGATGACCGATACTGTACTGGATGGGAGGCCATTGGAATGAAATATGTACATATACCGTCGCATTCCCTTCCGTTCATCTCGCCTTTCAAGACGAGGAGAGGTGTTGTTGTGGCTTGCTTGATAAACTAGAATTTGACAAATATGATTCTGCCTTGTTAGTACCGAAACTGGATTGCACTTCGAGAGATGGCGTTTCCTCAGTTACCTTCGTACATGAATTCCCAAATACAAGATACGAATGGTTTGCCTTCTGCGTCTACGCTTGATTCCATAACCCTAGGGCAGCTCAAGGCAATGGTAGGATCTGTGCCCAAACCAAAGGTATGCTCATGCGACTGGCCATAAGTCATGGCTCAATCAAGGCGCGTTCCGTTCGACAGCAATCCTTTTTTGACTATGTATACGATGATGAAGATACTGTCATGAATGAGATTGATGAGTTCTACTCGTATGTTGAGATGCCACAAGTCGCGGAGAATTTGAAAGCCTGGGAAGGCTCATTTACATCAGGTGCCGTCCTATATCACCCCCCAATATTCATCTCTGTTGTAACACGTCGTGCTACAGAGTGGACTAAAGCGTCTGCTGCCCAACGCAAGGCTCACGTCGAGCTTCTATTGGAAAGCCTTGAACACCGTGATGCTGAAGTCCGCTTCACCAATGCACGCCGACTTTTCTATGTCCTTCAAGGTTTGGACGCGTTTAATGCCTTTATCTAACATGTAAATAATTGGCATCCTTTGGGCGAACAGGCACCTTCGCCGAGACAACGTCGCCAGAACATCAACTGCATTGGGTCTTCGAAAACTGTAAAGTCGTTAGATCTGCCAACGGTGTTAGCTCTATCCTCGAAGCCATGAAGATTGCCAGTTCAAAGCATGATATGCTCTGGTGTGTTTCGATTATACCTTCTCGATTCTAGTGTTTCATGTTCTTGCAACAGTGGCTTATCTGACCTCGATGCTTCACATTTCAACATCTCACCTCAAGAGAAAACTGATCTCACAGATGAAGTAGTCACTGAGATTTACATCTATCTGGGCATGCTGTACCATCTTATTGAAATATTCAAGGGGCATGATGATTTTGCTGATGAGCTCAGTAAGTGTCGTCCACCCCATGTTCCTCCAAATGCTCTATGTGAATATGATTAACGTAAAAATATCCAGTGAGCCTCGATCCTCCTCTACCTGTCTATCTGTTCAATGTTATCGCCGGTCTCCGTGACAAAGGAGTCAAGACATACCCGATCAAAAAGGTCCGTTCACGTACCCTTGTTTCCCGGTCCACTCATATCTCCTTTTAGCTGCTTCTAGTTCTCTGGAAGACCCTTCTGACGTGCTGCGGCGGAATTCGTGAACTTGCTCGAGTCAAGAAATTATCAAGAGAATTAGCTGGACTACCTCCGGCAGCAGAAACAGGTGAATCGATCGTTCCTTGGGATCAGTTTATTACTCATCTACAACTATTAGCTGATCATATCAAATCATCTCCTCTCGACATTGAAACGTTCCGACAAGAGACGGCTGTCAAGTATCCTACGTTCAGCCCTCCCCAACAACAGATTTTCCAGCCAATACCCACGTTTTCAGAACCTTCTAACGTCTCAAAGCCAGCCAATCCACCAATATATCCCTTCAAGTTGGCTCAGGCCTACTCACCTATTCCTATACGGCATCACTACCACCACGACGATGATACAAACATTGGAATACCTGGTGGGCCGCACCAACATTTCCAACCTCCTCAACAACCACAAAATTATAGACCCCTTTCCCATCCGGCTACTCCCGCACCCTCACCACCACCCTCACCAAAGCCTAAAAAACAACAGTATCAAACCGACCAGAACCGGCCGTTCTTGTTTCCTTTTCCCAAAGGCCAATTCGGAAAGGATGCTCGATATGTCCCTTTCGCTATCAATGAGGCGGACCAGTTGTTCAAAAAACATATGTATATAAGTTTAGCTTTATGGCAGATGTGGCGCACCCGAGAGGATTGCATTACTGCTGAAAGTGGACTTGAACACATGCCTGGAGAAGATGAATTCCAATCATCAACGTTCATTGCTAATGCAAGGACCTTATTCATATCCTTAATCTGTCTCTAATGGTCATAATATTCTAACAGGACCCGGAAATTGCAGAGCCTTTACCAGATATCGCGTTGCTTGACACAAAGATTGAAGAAACGATGAAGATTTTAGACACATCTGATTCCAGCGCCGAGAAACGAAAAGCCAGGGAGCGTAAGGAAGACCTTATGCGCCTTAAACGTGTTGAACAGATCTACGTGAGCAATCTTTGTATGAAGGAGAGATCATGTTTTTCATCATTCTGCGTTCTGTACAGAGTGCACTACTTCCTGGGATCAACGGGTGGGTGAGTGTGTTGTTGAAGCTGCTTCTTGCGACTGTATCGCCCGATCGGATGCAAGGACCCCAATCGTCGACCTCATCCGTGTTTCCCCCTGGCGTAGCATCTCGTAAGCGTGTTTCATCCTCAAATCTTTTCCGAAGTTTCATACACAATCTCTAGCCCAAGAACAGTCTACTCTACCTCCTCCAACTTTAGATGAGATAGATGTAACTCGACATCGCGAAGTCACTTCAAAAGCGGTCTCCGCCATCCTTTTACTTATTTTGAAGTGGTTCAAGGTTTCACGTAAGATCAAGTTAATTTTCCACCACGTAGATCTCTCTTACACTGCGTCAGACGTAATGAAATTCCACCATCTAGGCCAACACTTGCTTGACACGAATTGTCTTCTTTTGATCCTCAAAATATTTGGGTTGCAAGAAGTTGCGTCCTCGGTGATCTCTAAAGCTGATGCTCCGGACCACAAGTTTGTAGATTAGGTTTTCTGGTAATCACACTTCGTTTATACATCCACAGCTTTTTCCGATATTGCCTACTCAATTTCTCCAAAAACCCACACCCTCTCCGTCCCGAAGATAACCAACCGCGACACTCGCGTTATACTCAGGTCAAAATCACGTTGCTTCCTAACGGAGAGAAGCATGAGGAAGAAATCGAATATGTTTCAGAGTACTCCTGGCGGAATTTCTTCTCGGCCATCAACTTCGCTAAAATAATGCAAAAATTGTCCAAAGGTCGCTCACATCGAATATGGATGCTTGTTCAATACAAAAGCTCGGTTAGTACACTCTCTGCATATCTGCATATTGAGACCATCCCTAAACAAGCATAATGAGACAGGCCATATTAAAGCGAGTTTTACGGGTCAATCACCCGGTGTTGCAACTGCATGTCCTCAAATTGATCAAGAGTCAGGTTCCGTTCTGTGGACGGAAATGGAGACAATGTACGATTTGCTATTCATTTCTATATTCGGGTGTCAACATCCCCCCCCTGTCATGCAGCAAATATGAAAGTTATCACTTCGATCTATCTAAACTGTCGACCAGACCTTCGGGACGAGTGGCTAACTGGATCCGAGGTTGATGATGCGTCAGATGCTCAGGTATGTTTCTCATGTCCGTACAAGGCGATTATTGTCCCTCATCAGGTCTCGCCCCGTATATCAGGCCCAAGAATTGGCATTGCGACACCTTGTCAAGTTCTGTAGGCACTGCCAGGTCATTTTCGAACGACAACTTATATCATTCTTCAGATAACAATAAGCGATACGGATCGTCAGCAACTTCCACACAACATGGGCCGCTACACAGAAAAAATGGGAGTATGTCCCATCCTATCGAAGGTTTACCTCCAGGTCCAGAGCTCGCAAACATCATACGGCCATTGGGTACGCCGAACATTGTCGACTCCGACGTCTTCCCCCCTGCACGCGCCCAAGCCCCAGATACTTCATTATTTCTTCCTTACATTACTGAAGACATTGCATTTGAGGAAGAATATGAAGAATATCTCTCAGATATGGGTTGGTCCGACTCGGAATCGACTTGGTCCGACGGGCCCTTGTTTACAGGGGGAACCTCCGCATGGCACCGACTTCCAGTTTTCGCCTCTGAAATGGCAGACGGCATCAGTGACAGTGAAAGCATTGTCTCAATCGGTGATTTGGGTGTTGATACACGCCTTGATACTGGCCGTGATGATGATCGCGATACGGTCGACGAGAATCTCAACGACTGGGAGGTATGTAATTCTCGCTTCTTTTCTGTGATAGAAGCTTACCTTCATGCATGTAGCATATGAGTCCAAAAACCATGGCCGCTTTGCCGAAGTCGCCTGCGAGTGCTCGGCGCTCAAGCTCCGGAAGTGGGCTCCGGCCGGTCCTACCTTTCGGACTTGATGATGGGAGTGCTGTTGATCCAGATGAGGATGATGAACTTGCCGTCGGTCCTGTGCCGAAGGATGAGTCAAATCCATTTGCCTCGGGTGCCGGTGTTGATGAAGTAGAATACGCGTATGGGCAAGTAGACCTTGTCTCTCCTGACAAATCGAATCTGACTTTTATATATGGACAGGGTCTGATTTCGGGTCTTGACAAACAGAAAGTGCCTTTTTACAGTAAGGCTAAGTTTAGTTAGTCTCGTAGACCGCCACCATCAATTGTATCTGATATGTAGCAAATTCCAGCCGTTTCTGAATCGCAGGTCCCAAATTTTGATATTTGGCCCAACCTTGATCTGTTCGGATTTGAGCGGACCCTGTTCCTCCTACTCGACCTCAATCTGTTGAATATTTACGTTCTCGCCATACTATGATACGGCTCGCATGGATGACAAGGGGCTTTTTTTCATGGCGACCGTAACGTGCGCGGACCTTCGAGGACGTCTGGTAGAATCCTGCCATATTGAACGTGAAATTTGTACCTTTTCTGATACGGATTGATTGTAATTCGACTAAAGGCACTGCCGGATCCATCAAAATCTTTTTCCTCTTTCGCTGATGTCAGAATACTGCTAAGGTACGAATCGAGTGCAATGCAAAAGTGGTGGTGGCGGTGGTGTATTTCCCGCGAGGTCCACGCATCAACGACCGGGGCGCGTACTCCATACTTGAAGTCGTGAGCGCTTGAGCCACTTCTCACCGCTCGGCAGGAAAGGCGTCCGTAGCATACCTGGAGCGCGACCAATGTAGTACGAGCCCCGGCTGTTCGCATGCGTCCCGCGTCTGTAATCACCACCACCACCACCACCACCACCACCGTGGACCACAATCCAGTTAAAACTTCGCATTTGGTAGCGTCTCTCTGTCCTAAAAGCATATCATCCTTTTTGACAAGTTTGGTAGTAGAATTAGTATCGTTTTTGGAGTTAAAAAGGAAGAAAAAGGTTTCGTTCGTAGATAACGATGGTTTGTGGAATACTGCTTCGCTTCTCAATCGCAAGAATGCCTCGCTCGGGAAAAAATGTTCTAATGACTGTTCAGAAGAAGGGATTGCCCATACCGGTCCAGAAAAGACATTTCGCAGCGGTTTCTGGCACAAGCTTCAGATTGATGCAGCCCGTGCGCGTGAAACACTCACACGAATGAAGGCACGAGCTCTCGCCGTTAGTTCCCACCAACCGCCACCACCACTGACCAAATATATGTAACTAAGAAGGCTCCTGAGTCAGTTGAGCAATGTGGCGTCGTTGACGAGGGTGTCACGGTAAACTTTGGGACATCAGCCACAAGCCTTGCTTCCGTGCGATAATAAGCAGTTCAAATAACGTCCGATCAGAACAGGGGGAAATCTAACACGAGGGCACTGATAACATGCGCCACCACAAATCCGCCTGGATGTTTGAAGCAGTCAAGTACCTGAAAGATATTATGACTCGCCTTGGCATCTTGATTTTTGGGTGCATTCCATATCGTCGTGACTCTAACTGAGGCAGTAGCACTGGCTGAAAGAAGTCAATGTCACATCAACCAAAGGGAACATGGGAGGAGTCGGCCATGAGTATACTGCGGCTTGTGGAACTCAGGGCGTTGCTTGTAATTTTTGTGTCAGTTTCCTATTATTAATTTTGGTAGGAGAAAAGAATTGTCAATCTACTGTGAACTTAGAAGATATCTAAACTAGAGCTCCTCTCAAAAGGAAAACTATCGTCAAACTTGACCTACCATCGTGCTTTCCTGTTGGCGAACAAAGTCACTTTTAGGACATATATATTGGGAACAAATAGCTCTAGATTTTGACCATGTGCTACAGCAAATCACAGGACGGCTGCCAGAACAGAGGTCTACAACGTCACCCACCGGCAGTCCAACAGAGATACAACTTCACCCACAGGAAGGCATTGGGAAGGCAGACAGAGACAAACGGACGTTGTTTTGAGTAGCAAAGAGTCTGATGATTTTGCTGACTTGTCTTCTGCCCGTTTGTCTCCATACGATCGGTGAAGCAGAAGTCCCCAACCTATGGACAATTTTCGCGTCCCTAGTACTCGTAACGAAACTGACAACACCCTCATCCAAACTCTTTTCATTGTGAAAAGGCTTTCGGAATACTGTTGTATGCCTTCATACCCAACGCAGCCTCAAGAAATGATTCATAAGGGCACCCACACACACGACTTGCCCCCTGTACCACTTCAAGCTCCACAAATGGAAGTTGCTGTAGAAAGCGTTTCTTCTCTCAACTCGCTTGGAGGCCGCGTTTATCCTAGCAGAAGAAATCTTTTTCATACGAAAAGTTCTTTGGTGATCGCCGTTTCATCAACGATTCTTGATCAATGTACATTGATTGACTTGGATAATGGTGACTAGTACATATGGAATTGTTAGAACGACACGATTTATAAGACAAGAATGACTGATTAAGTATCGGTCATTGCTAAAAAGCGTGCTGTACGGACTGTGATTCATAAATCGAATCCAACCTATGCGATGCCGGTTGCTGGGTGTGGAGAGACGAAAGTTCAGATTCCTGGGAATTCTGATGCGAATCTGATATCTCAATGAGAGGCATGACCATGACAGTACCATCACCTTCCCAATATCTAGTCGCTTGGTCGTTGTCAAGATTCATATCCCCAGGGGAATATCGGTAGTAAGCCCTCCGAAGGCTAAGAACAAGTCTACTGCCCATGACGCAAATTGCCGCCGTAAAGAAGCCCTGAAGCAGTCTAAACCATTCAGGCTGTGGTAGGTGAGCTATGCTTCTCCGTGTTTCGAAGCACCTTCAACTTACAAAGAAAACGAACCAGACACCTGCATTAGCAATGGACATCGTCAATATCCTGAAACAATGGTCAAACGACGGTGATTTTGCGATCAATAAACATACACAGCATAAAATTTGAAAGTATCATTTCGAAGGACGTCCCACATGGCAACGCCCAATACCAGGACATCACGCGACTGAGGTGAACGACGGAGAAATGTATAGAGAGAAAGTCCACAGATCAAGCAGTCGAATAAAATCGAAGGAATCCATACGCTGCGATAGAGATGCGGAACCCTTTGCGGCGTACACATTGACACGCCTGGAAACACACTCCTACGAGCTGAAATGGACCACAACAATCAATACATATGCAGGTCGACTGAGGTTGAAATAAATACAATCCAGAGACCAATGAGAGTCAGCCAATATGACAATCATGATGGCGATTTGAACAACATAACAAGCCAAGGTGACGGCAATGACAGGCTTTCTCTTACTGGAGATGGCAAAAGTTCGAAAAAGCATGACAACTACCAAGCATATATTAATCAACTAAGCCAAGAGTTCGAAAAAGCTCACATTGTACAGACCAGATGAGAGCGGCAGTAGTCCAATCTTGTAAGATGAAGAGACCCCGGCCTGAATAGCTAGGATTAGCATGATAAAGATCGAAGGTCCAGAAGACCAAAAGATAGGTGCTGACAGCTGGAAATGGAATGTCAGGGGCCGCCTCATAATGTAGGGCTAGAATGAGATACAACGTACAACTAATGATTGATCAATTAGACTTCGTCGAGGGATGATGTGTTCAAGAGCAAAAATCTACCTTGTCTGATGGTGGTGCAATGATAGAAACTATCAAAAAGGTGAATCATAGTTGTGAGTGAAATGTCGGATACCTTACGCATTGCCGAGCTACAAAACGAAGAGTTGAATCGATATTCAGTGTGGATGGCATGTCACTCACACTATGAGAATGGTACCGAGGTAACGGTTCTTTCCACAAACGTGGTGTACAATATCAGTAGGTGGACAAGAGCACGGTCTGGAAACTCACCCATAGGAAAACAATTTTAGCAAAAGTGTGCGGTTTGATCTTGCCGACCGAGAACGTTTTAAAACACCATTGAATGTAATAAAGGACGTTACACTAACCCAGACGAGAGTTATCTATTAGCGAAATTAATTTCGAAACAAGTTCAGCCGCAGATCAAATAGATGAAGACCTACCTCTTTGTCAAGAGTAATTACTGGTTCAAACGCATGATCAAGAAAACTCGCATACGTCCTTGACCACCACAAACTCACAGTTATCATAAAGAACGATGACGGACGGAACAACTGGGAGAGACAATAAGGCAACCGCTCTCAGCTCTCTCTTGAGAAGACTCACGTTGACACATTCTCATAACTTGGGCTACATATTGCCCATAATTGACACCTTGTCGATTGAGGTTCATCAGATAGGCATACGATAGGGTAGGAGTCTTTTCAGTTGTTGGTCGTCTTTTTTATATGAATCCTGGGCAGGAAGCCTGTCTGCCATACATGACGTCTGGACATTTTTTCGTGCAGCAATCTTGGCCATTACGAAGCGAAATAAGGTTGAGATCGCCGGGTCGAAACGAGCGGTCCTAACTACATTGATGAGACATTGCTAGGAAGCCGGCATTCCCGGAAAATCAGGGATGGGACACGAAGGATCCATGCCATAAAAATTTGACCACCTGACATTCCGGACTATACTTCCTCAGGCCTCAGGGCCGGAAGTAACACAAGCTTTTGAGATATAAAAGTTCAGATTAAATGAGGTCACTGTACTCATCAGCCAAGTCATGAATACACAAGAAAGTGACCATTCGAGCCATGATCATGATAAACCCATGTCAGATACATGGATAATGAACAGCATTGTAGACATCGAGCTAAGCATGGACCAAAGATTTGCGTGTAGTTCTTACATGAAATTGTTGAAGCAATGGATGAGAAATCACGTTCTGGCGGCCTTGACTGCATCTATGTGCAGACCATCAGACGGTATTGATCGGAGGACTTTTTAGTGGCTCAGAGCGGCGAAGTGCAGGTGGATCAGAATACCGCGACTTATAGTGCTTGCTGCTTGTAAGCACAGATAAACCATAAAAGACATAGAAGCAGTTTTATAGGGTTGGGAGAAACAAATCGCCGTGTTTTGTTTGTGTGTATGGACTTTGGACGCTGTTTTATCGTGTCTTCCACAATTTGGACGCTGTCGGGTCGTGTTGAACTCAGTGGCCGCCGGCACACCAACAACATCCCTTCTCACTGTTTCTATCGCCGACGCGCCTCGCAGCTCATCATGCTGCACGATGATGAGAGGCCTTGTGTAGCCTTCTTGTACGGTTAGGAGGTCCGTGCACGACGTTGGAGGTTTCCCACGTCTCTGACATAAGCCCATTGATCCATGGTTCGTTTTTCCCCTGCTCCCGACCACCGTCATCTCTTGAACGTACCCCTCCCTTTTATCTAGTCATCAGTATGGCACAGCAATCACCGCCCCAAGCCATGCCTCAGATGATGCCCGACGGCCAGGACATGTCCGGCAGTTACTATCCACAACAGGAGAACGACCTGACGGGCGGCCTACCCATCAACCTCGACTCCCTGCGAGACGGACCCCCAGGCAGTAAGCCATTCTATCCTTACTCCACTCTTATTCGGTAGGTCTTCATTCCAATGGAATGCCGCTTCTAGCATCAGACGGCTTTCGTGTATCCTTCGAGCGGTATGCTGACCACATCACAGCTATGCGATCAAGGGTTCCCCAAATCAAAAACTTTTATTGGAAGATATATATTATGCCATCGAGTCTCGAGTATGTGGCTTGTCTGACTGGTGATATTTTATCATTAAAGTATCTTTTGTTTCACATTTAGTTTCCATACTTTAGAACTGCTCCCAACGGATGGAAAGTGAGTATTTGATATGTTCTTGTTGCGTTTGCAAAAGTCCAGTTTTCACTCGCGACGCGGTGTGGTGTCGCGTTCGCGCTGTTGTTGTTTGACTGGCCCTATTTGTTGTGGAGAGTTTGCGGTCCCACCAAACTTGATTTCTGTATATCGTCTTCGATACTGATGATTTCTTATTCAGAACTCTGTTCGCCACAACCTCTCCCTTAACCCCTGCTTTGAGAAAGTTCCCCGGCCTCTTACCGATCGTGGAAAGGGATCCTATTGGACCGTCAACGACAATGTAGATCCTCGCACAGGTGTTCATCGCATCCGAAAGAAGAAGGCAAAAGGGGCGAAGCGAGGTTCAGAGGAGGCCGATCTAGACTACAGTCCGGATGGATTCCAAGATCCTGGTGCACAGTTTGTACCTCCTATGTCCACAGAGGAAGCCGGTCCCAGTAGGCAAGTTCCTTTCCCCCCTCCTTATCCGTAAGTTACGAGTCATAGTATGCTATTACAAGATTTGCTGACAAATAATACCAGCTTCGATCCTAATTTTCAAATGATTGGTGGAATGCGGTTCCCGCCTCCTGTTCCTATGCCTATGAACCTGGAGGAGGGTCTTGAAGTTGATGAGAACGGCAATGTCGATTGGAGACGAGCCTGGTTGAGGGAGATAGGACATTTACAACAGGTCACTGCCGAGCAGGAGAAAGCGGGCGCCGATCCGGAATGGTACAGAATGATGCTGTTCCGCGTGAGGAGCGCTCTTATGCCTCCCCCGATGAATCCTGAGGCATTGTTACACGGTCTTCCAATGGCACCGCAACCAAATCCCGGAGAGGTTCCGCAGGTACAACAACAGGCACCACCTCCGCAGTAGGCTCGCATCTGGTTCCAGTCTAGTCTCTTCGTTCTTGTATCGTCTGTACGCTTAGTTTAATTTTTTATGATCAATTCATCTTCGGAACGTCGATCGGCCGACGGAGATGAGTAAGATATCGTGAGAAAACATTAATGATCGTCTCGACGAGAAATGATTCGAGATTTTTCGTCGACCTATCCCTCCTTGTTCAAGGCACTCTGAGAATCTACGAACGCAGTTATGTCACCGACAGCAGCATCTTCGAATACAAGCTCTGCATCTGCATCGTCTTCCAAGGGACCCGCATTGGTGATTGGATCTCTGTCGACAGCCGGGAACGGGAAGTATCAATCTTTAATTTCTGAACTGGAGGCAAGCCGCCAGGTGGATAGGCTGCTTCTGGACCGATTGTTAGATGGAGGTCAGTATGCTGAGCTCGCATCCTAGGAAGTTAGTCTCATCTTTCAATCTCAAGCGACGACCTTAAGCCCAGACTCCTACTCGTCTATTCATGTCACTCTCGTACCTTCAGATTACGAAATTCAATCGACACACCTCTCTTCTTTGTTATCTCAACTTTTCGCAGGACTGACGCCGCTAGGCACTCTACATCTACTCAACCTTTCCACTGCCATCCAATCGCTCCCGGCAGAGCTCACATTTGCTGGGTTTCAGGTCCTCTCTACCCTTACAGAAGGAAGCTCTTTAATTGCTCAGAAGCCGGCACATGCACCCACAGTGACGACTTCTCTTCAACCCGCTTCGGTTCGACTTTTGAACCGCAAGAAGACTGATCCAGCAACGAAGAAGGCGCTTTGGACTCTCAACGCACCTGCGACTCCCAGGATTGACGCCGAGGCTCTTCTCACAGCGGCAGATAAAGCGCGGCCAGTACCGACGTGTGGGCCTGTGGATGTCACAAAACCACGGCGGAAGAAGGCGTGCAAAAATTGCTCGTGTGGTTTGGCGGAGCTGGAGGAGGAAGAGCGAAAGTCGGGCAAAGTCGTCTTTTTGGATGGAGTGATAGATGGGGAGGCGAAGGAGCTAACACAAGCTGAGAGGGATCGGCTGATTCAGGCGGCTAAGGCAGCTCCGAAGGCGACTAGCAGCTGCGGTAGCTGCTTCCTCGGTGATGCGTTCCGATGCGCTGGCTGCCCATATCGCGGTGCGTCTTTTGAAAATCACGTTCACAGAGGTTTGTTGGCTTATTTTACTGTCTCAGGCCTTCCAGCTTTCAAACCCGGGGAGAAAGTGGAGATCGACTTCGGTATGGACGACATCTAATAAGCTAACAGTATTTCTTAGATGAGACGGAGCAATTTTTCCCCATACCTATATAACCCGTATATCACTCTTGTTATTACATGTATCTTTCTTTATCTTCCTCTGCATCATCAATAGTATGCCATTGGCTGCACTAAAGGAGGCTGGTTCTTGGTTTATGACGAAGATTCAGTGAGTAGGAATGCAGACTTAAACAATGAACTTCTTGAGTTTCCGATCCACGTGACGACACGAGAAACAGTCGACAAATTTGAATTTCAAAAGTTCGCCTAGTTCACCTCACCCACGACAGCTTGTAATGGCTGACACTCTTCTGACCGCGATAACCTCACAACCAAAACCTAGTACATCTGCCGCAACCGCACAGTCTATGTGTAGCATTTGCAAAAGCCGTGATTCAATCTACACTTGCCCAGGCTGCTCTATTCGCACTTGTTCATTACCGTGCTCGACCAGTCATAAGGCGGCAACAGGATGCACTGGTCAGCGTAACAAAGCCGCGTACGTACCGATGAACAAGTACACTTGGGGCACCATGATGAATGACTATGTGTACCTTGAAGATGTTAACAGGCACGTGAGTGATTGGGGTAAGGAGATTGTCAAAGGTGGGTATGGTTTGCATGGGTATAGTGGTGCCGGACGGGGGAAAAGTGGGGAGGGTAGAGGAAGGTTTAAAGGTCGGGCAGGAGGTCATACGAAGCGCGATTTGTTGAAGATGCAGTTGGAAGCTCGGGACGTCGATATGGATCTTCTTCCCGTTGGGATGGAACGGCGAAAACTTAATCAATCATATTGGGAACCAAAGTGTGTCCTCCATTACTTGTTCTTGAGTATAGACTTCAATAAATTTGTTTTTTTTTTTGTTTCATCTCGGTAGAAGCCACACCGCGTTTTTAACTGTGGAATTCAAGATACATCCCCCGCACGATCCCCTCACTCCATCTTCCCAACCTCCGAGCCCAGCGCTCGTCCTTATAACACACAGAAACAACATGAACACACCCCTCTTGAACCTAGCACAACAAGCTGCAGAACGGAACTTGTCGAAAAAAAACGTCCCGCCAAACGATTGGCTCAGGTGCTTTTTGTTCCCCGACTCGGGTGACCCAGATTCGTTTATATCCCCACATTTTGTAATGTCAGCCCATCCGGACCCTCGTGCTACGGTGCTCCAAAAGTCACAACACAAAAAAGCATACTTCCGTTGTGATCCATCCCAATCTCTTCTAGCTCTCTTACGAAATACCCACTTCGTAGAGTTCCCGACTATCGAAATCTGGGAAGAGTTCAATGGGATGGTGGTTGATGTGCAGGGGATGCTGAAAGAGCTTCCTGCAGATGATGAGCCAAGAATCAAGCGAAGGAAACTTTCGGAAAGAGCGGGAAAAGAGGCCATAAACGGGCTTTTGGGAGGGTATGGAAGTGATGTAGATGAGGAGGAAGTACAGAAGCCCCCGGATGGACTAGCCTTGTTGGGCGGTTATGCAGGGAGCGACTGCGAGGATGGTGATAGTGTTGCAGGTGACAGTGAGTCGGAGACCAGCGAGGATGAAGCGGCACTAGAAGGAACTGACGACGAAGGGGAAGTTGAGGTTGATCCTGAAGTTCTGGTAGAGCTGATGCGGCATGCTCATAGTGACGAGAGGTGGGCAGAAAAGATCAGGGCAGACGATGATGTTCATTGGGGCGCGCTGGTAGGTAAAGGACCTGAATAATGGAAATCATGTGTTACACGTCCTGCCTTCGAAGGTCAAGTAATCCTTTCATAAAGAGCTGTACTTCGAGGACAGCATTGACCGCATGGCTCAAAGGCGTCTCCTGCGTGTTGCGTATAGGTGATGCAGTTTTGACTTCTACTTCCCAGAGGGTATCTGGGTGAGTTGGGATAGGTTGTTGTGTTCTGGGGTCCACCTTGATTTTAATAACGATTCAGCGTACAGTACTACCGTTCCATGATATCCATATACCTGTTCTTGCTGAAACATAAGAATAACGAGAGTGCCACGTCTGAAAACGTATCCGCGTTTGTAAATTTGAGAACGCCGTCTGCAAAGACCAATACTATTAGAGCATGAGGTAACCATGGAAGGCCTTACATGTAACCCAATGAAGCCGCAAAGCTTAGCGCATCGCCTATAACCTCGCAAGTGGCCCATGGACGCACGGTTGCCTCAGGATGCACCCGAACAGACTCTGGTTTGAGATAGGTATATAGTACCCTGTTCAAAGATAAACATAAACCTTTCGCAAATCAGTATGATATACACGGAATAGTTATACCATCCCGAGTCAGGGTCTGTCAGCTCTTTCTTTGCTCTCAAAAAGACAGGATCAGTGCCCATGTCACGTTGGTGTTGGGCGTCAAGTGGCTCAAAGACGATCTCCCGAGTGTGCATCGGCCGGGATGATTCGCTGTGGAGGGTTATACGATTGAGTATTGCTTTAAGATCGCGAGAGAAGAATTCTCCAAAGAGAGCAACTTCGTAATAATGAGATGACATGTTGGTTTGCGGTGTCGAGGGAAACCACCTAGACTGTGAGAACCTGAAGACCAAATCCGGTCTTCGGGCCGATAAGATAGAATTCTTCAACAAACGAATGAGCAGCAAGAAGTTGCCAAGAACACAATTCAGGTATAAATATGTATGCCAACCTTTCCTGAATCCGCCTGTAGCTGGACTCAGATAGCACAAACACATGCAGTAATGTTGTGTCTTCGAGTTCACGCGGCGCGGACTCAAAGCGCTCCACACCGAGTGCATAATGCTTGAGTTCATGAATGATGAACTTCTCGCTGCAGTGGCAGAGTAAACTCGGCGAAGCTGTCGATAAACACAGGGCAGATTCAATACATATACGGTCGGTAGATCCCTTAAGCTCGAGCCATTCTAACGAGTATGTCGTTCACGATGAATGTTCAAGGTTCAAATCCAACGCCCATTTGCTACACACGTGAACGACGATATTTGAAAATCAAGGAAGAATCGGTGCTCCGACTGTACACATGATAAGCTTCCAGTGATCACGGACCAGAGCTCAACAGAGTGGGTTGGTAGGGAGTGAGAATGGATTTGAACACGGGACCCACGTGAGGATAGCATCGCCGGAGCTGAAACAAGGCAGTAACCTTTTTCATCACTGCCTTGTCATGAACAGCCCACAATCCGTCAACAGCTTCCTTCGCTCTTTGTAACCATGAGCGCAAAGGAATCAGCTTACTCTGGTTCCAGGCCCTATAAATTGTCCAAAGGTCAGTCTTTCAGGTTTCCCAGGTTATGGGGTACTTCAAGTACTTGTTATTGATCCTTCTGTTTAAAGCTCGCCCCACACGCGTAGACCACACCAAGCAACATGCAGAGCATTCCAGACGCGATTCCAAGCTGGCAGAGTCTTCCAAACGGGACACAGATCACTACTTGAAGTACTACCAGTCACCATTGGCCGACGGTCGGCTCAGTGAAGCTGATCGAGAATCGTCCTCGACTCGTCGAGTAACCAGACAGAACTCCAGGACTTCGACATCTTCCTCGGACTATTCTGATGACCATACCGAGTTCTCTACTACGGCGCCGCTCTCTATTTCAAAGGTTACTCGACGTTCCAAGGTACCCTCAGACGGTGGTTCCGACCGCCGTCGGCTTGCATTAGTCCAAATGGATCCACTCGAAGACTTGCCACCGAAAAAATACACCAAGGACAACCAATCTCACAATCCTTCTATTCATACACGACGTGGAGTCACATCAGATCTTACAGGAATCGCGCTGGTTGCCCCACCTGACGCAGCGCCTTCATCTTACACTCATTTGACGCCTCCTACTACTGCACCTACCACCGCAGACGTCACCGCTCAGAATAGTTGTGCAAAGAAGCAACACAAGGATGCGTCTGACGTAATGAACGTAACGAGGAATGTAAGCCGAGAATCTGGAGCTGCTGACCAGAGAGGACAAACGATTTCAAAAGAAACGCCTGAACCTCAAAACTTTGTGGATAACAAATCGCTGACTCCGCCTGGGGACCAGCAATATATACCTCCACATTTATCATATTCCGGTGAGGTTTCGGATTCGTCAAATCAGACACACGAATCGCTCTCTCCTGGTCGGGCGGGACCTAACATCATGCGCGGGAACACACCAAACCCACTCGTCACCACGCCAGAAATAGGGGAAAAGAAGGATGTTGGTGTCCGGGTTGCCGCGCCTGTCATTATCAATCTCGAGTCAGCGGGGGCTATTAAAAGGAGAGATACATCAAGTCAGTTGGATACCATCATCCGCCCAGTGTCTGCTGTGCCGCTCACCCCTCAGGACAAATCGGTCTATATACACTATGAGCCCGGTAAGCTATTTGGATCCTAGACATTCATTGCTGTTTTGATCTCACCTGCCATATATCCACTTTGAAGGTGTGCATTCTACCGCAGGCCCTCTCCCACTACCACCTCGAGCTATGTTCAATGTCGACGTCAAATCATCTGTCCCTCCTCGTCCACCTCGTCACGCTTCCCCTGTTTCGTCCAGTAGGATAAGTGGTATTGAGGCTGTCAAAAAGGGTTTACAATCACCACCTTCCGTGACGGCCACTCTTGTTTCACGGACTCCAAAGCCGAAGCTTCAGGAAAATGTCGAGTCTGCAGGGGGTAAAGCGGTGCCCTTGGAAAGCTTGCAACCAGAAGTAGAAATACCGTGCGCGTTGTCTTCTGTTCCATCATGCATCAAAGTTTTTGACATGTTCATTGACAGCTCAACCAATACTCCCGAGTTACACCAGATTCAATCAGTACACCGACGTGAAGGTGCCTTTTCACCCTCTCCAACGTTGACGACGACAACATCTGTCTCGGATACTCCCGCGTCTCAAACGTCGATGGCTTTTCAAGATGACCGTCCGCATGGCGACGCCAATGTCAGTAAGCCTTCGGATGATCATGCATCTGACGATGCCACCGTTCCTCCCATTACCGTGATAAAACCAAAGCAGCACATCGAACAAGATCCTCATGAAGAACAGGATATGTCGACTGACATGATCTCGTCTTCAACTCCAAGACGACACATAATTGACGACTTATCAACACGTCGTTCGCAATCGCCTTTATATCAAGGTCGCACTACCGAGACCCCTAGTCCTCCTCCTAAAAGTTTCCGGAATAGTTTGACGACCAACCTCAAACGGTTATCTTCTTCCCTTCCGCGCACACCATCATTATCTTCCAAGTCTCGTCGATCTAGCGACACATATTACTCGTCGAGGACACCGTCTCCGCCAATGCAATCCCTTCCCCTAGCCCCACCTCGTCCGAAAATTATATCTTCGTCTCCACCTGCGATGTTCTGCCCTGAAATTTCTTCAAAGAAGACATCTCTTGAACGCTGTATGCTCTACTCGCAGAAAATCAACGAACTCTATATGTACGACTCAGGTCTTAGCGATTGGACCATTGAGGCTAAACAACGAGGTACGCTTGGAGCATACTTATCCTTATGCTTTTATTGACATGGGAAAACTGCTTAGCAAATAATAATCGGCCCACTGCGTTTTCTTCCCAAACGTTCACTCCACAGCCGAGGCACACGTCTCGATCATCCATTATCTCTGAGTTCCCTCGGCGCCCTGATGCGTCGGTGGCTACCGACCTAACTACCAAATCAGCTGATCTTGCCCCTGCTGCACCTCCTGTCCTTCCGTACCCCTCACTTGTAAACAGCATGTATCAAGTACGATCATCCTCGTTGGCGAACACGCCGCCTGGCTCCATCCGTTCCCTTGCTTCCTCAAGCTCTGGTACTAAATCGAGCGGGGGCTTCTTCGCTTCTCTCGGCCGAAAGAACAGCATCTCCTCGTCTAAGAAACCAGGGCTGGCACAGATCGCTACCAACCAACAAGCAAAGGTCCTTACCAAGCCTCCTCCGGCAGGTGCTCCTCGCCTCATCAATATACCCACCAGTCCCGTGGTTCCCGGTGGTCCTCGTGCAATACCCAATCGCCGCGCGGCACGTTCACAGACTCTCATGACTACGAATTCGTTCGCTTCCAACAACTCAGCTACAGAGGTACTTGGGCGGCGCCCATCATTACTCGAAACCACGTCAAGCCCAGAACCGGCGGTCATTGATATTGCGCCTCCAGACCCAGAGTTCGTTAGCCAGGTCGACAAGCTTGCGCACCTTCTCCCAGGAGCGGATCGAGGTGTTCTCGAGGGATATCTGCGCCGCGCGGGTAAAGACATCTTAGCCATTGGCCAGTATCTGGATGATGAGAGAAATGGCACAGTCAAACCTCCCTGGTAGTTTCCAGTTCTATACCTAAAATTCAACTTGGACGTTTCATCTTGTTTCTGCTGTTTTCTTTGTTATGACCCTATCTTTGCACTGTTATTCACACAAATCATTACCACATCACTACCGTATATAGTATTACCTCTGCATCTTGTAAACTGAGGAACAGTGTTTGGATCATTACCCACAATGTGTACGTCGACTAATGAATTAACGTTGATACCTTATATTTATCGTCCATTGGGAATAATCGGCCTGAATTTGTTATTACTACGTCGATTCACTGAATCGTTGGCAAATCCTTCTTGGATGAGAACATATCCGTGACAACACGTGTGACAGGCGACATACCCTGGACATTGGAAACCTGTTGAGGCATTGAGGACCAGCCGCCGTGATGGGCACGACCGCGGATAGCACTCTGATTACTGGTAAGGAGACCCTCAACCTCATTTGCGCTGTCAGACTGATCAGTCGTCGACCGGTAAGATCGCTCAGTTGGCGCGACAAAAGGTTGTCGATGTGATTTGTTCCTGACATGGCCGTGTTGAGGTTGTTGGCCCCAGTTGGCGTTTACTGGGATTTGAGGCCCGAAAGGCATGGTCCTACTCACTGGTAGTGGCGTCCTCTGAATCTTATCAGAGCACAACTCAGGATGAATCGATGGCCAAAGATAGAAAGAAAGAGCACAAACACCACTGGTTTCCATTCCATTGACGACTGCACTCAAGTTGGCATTGTTCATAGCATTGATTCCCACTCCGAATTGTCTGGATGATTGTTGTCTCGGCTGATCCTCTTGCAGATGGGTGCCTATTCCCGGAAGATTGTCGTGCCCGTTAGGAGGAGGGGCAAGCAGGGCTTTACGTTTGAATTTATCGAGCTGAAGCTGAATGGACCGACGATCAGGCGTTATGACACGAAAATCATCAAATTTACTTTTAGCTTTTGATACTCTTTCTCTCGATCTCTCGACGCATCTTGAAGCTCATGGATCTTTCTACGCTCCAGTTCGAGGTCTCGCTCGAACTCTGAAGATAGATTCTTGTTTATGCAAGACGTTCTGGATCTCTTCACTAGCTCACCAGCTGCCTTGCTATTCAACAGTGAGATTTCGCTATTAGCTATAATATGAATGGGATGAGTTCCAATTTCAATCAGTTTAAATCCTCGTCACCTTCTCTGATGACGTTTTCTAGCTGTTTTTGAAGTTGCGCATTTTTGTCATTCAAATTGCGCACGACCGCTTGCTGGAACGAGCTGCAAGGGGAAGAGTTCCAATACCATCCAACAGTATAGACAACAGAATTCACTTCTCTTGGAAAATCTGATACTGCCAGAAAGAAATAGCACTGAGAGAAATAGTAGCTGCTCGCCATTCAGGCTGGAGAACCGAAACACCTACCGAGAACAAATTTCCAAGATAGTTGATGGTGTCAAACCGGATAAGACAGACTGGAGCGGATTACGAATTACAAGTTTGTCGTTAAAAGTAACAGTCTACTTCTTACGGTCTTGTAATCGTTTGAGGGTTGAAGTGAACAGACCTGATGCGAGCCACGATTACTAGAAGGGATTGTGCGAAGGCTTCTATCAGACGTACGACAACATCATCCCTAATGTATTGTCAGAAAAGTCAGTTATGATTCGTAAAGGATGAACTCACGGTTCTCTTAGAGAGGTATCACATGCTATCAAAGGAAAAAATGAACTCGTTGCGTAAAATTAAAGTATGGCTTAGAAAGAACACGCCTGGACAGAGACGAGCAGCGTTAAACAGTTCGCTAGCACAACCAACTAGCATATAGTAAGAATTACAGCCACCTGTACGCTTCCTACAAAACCCATACCACAGAATATATGCGAGCCTGGGTGGCCGTTTTCAGTAATCTACGCAACCAAAGACGTGGCAACACACATGTTGTCTAGCTCAGCGTCGCAGAGTGCAGTAAGTTCCATGAGCTAGGGAGAGCAAAAAAGAACCTACAACCACGGCCTTATCAGTGAGTGGTTGTCGACACGTTAATCGATTACATTTCAGGTCGATGTCCATTGATGTCAAAGGCTTGAGACAAACGAAATCAGTGGTTGTTATACACCGTAGAATCAATTAGGCGTCAACGCGGCGTGAATCAAGAACAAGGAGATATCGTCGGACCGACGTGTTGTTTGCACCATGATCACATGACGGCGAACATCGATCACGTTTTAATTAATAGGTGACACAATCGAAATTAGACAATTAGCGCCCACGTTACGTCACGCGTTTCATTCTTTAGTTTTCTTGTGTTCCTTCTTTCTATCTTTCTTACACTTCCAGCGAGGTGTTACTGCACCTGAATTACTTACGTAACGTAGCTAGGAATAAAATATTCATCCATTCATTCATTCATTCATTCACCATGTCTTGTACATACACCCCACTCATATTTGACCTCACTCCACCTCCATCGTTCCTATGTGAAAAATCGCCATTTACATATTCTGCAGTTATTTAGCTTTATGCTCGGTGCGGCCAACTGGATTTTTAGAACATCCGTACTTCTCGCTTGGGGGGAGACTTGGGTTCTCTTTTCTGCAGGGGTTCTAGTGTTATGAGACGGAATCTCCCACCATCTTTTTGTCAATTGCCCTCGGTTCACAGGCATGCGGCTATCTGCCCTTATTTTATCTCGATCTCTTGCAGACTCAGCTCTCACCTGGCGAGCGAAACCAAATGGTGGCCTTATTCTCCTCCCTCTTTACCGACTGATTAGTATGGCATATGGGGGTGGCGAGGGGGGACGACAAACAAACTCCTCCACGTACAAACCCTCCTCAGTATAATGTCCCCGAAATTCTCAAACGTTTGTTCAATATTTACCTACAGAGATTCCTATCTCCTGATGCGCTGACTTACTTACTTGATTACCTCTTGCTTACCTATTTCTTCACCTCTTCTTTCTTACTGTCCGATTGACTCACATTTTCTGCGAATTGTTACGGCACCTGAGTTACTTACCGTAACGTAGTTGGGAATAAAACCTCACTTCACTTGACCTTCGAACTGAATTCGTCGCAAAATTGATTGATTACATAGGTAGCTGGCCAGAAGCGCAATTGAAGACGTGTGTCGACATAAAGAACTATATAAGAACCAAAAAATGAAGTCTACAGTGATTGCGTAGTAGATACAAATGAGTGGGAAGACCAAAATCAGGTATACATACTTAGAAGCATCAAGAAAGCAGACTACATAAGAAATAAAAGAACAAGGAACTAGGTTGAAATCATACCCGGGTCTTCGTCATCGCTAAATATTTCAGCGAAAATTTCTTTACCCTCGATAGGCAGTGGCGGGAGGTGTCGAGGAACTGAGGGATCGTCACGCGAATCCTTGAATCGACGTTTACGTTCGTCATTCCAAATCCGCTCCAGCGATTCTGCGAGATTCTTCAGTCCAAACAAGAAACCTCGATCAGGTTGGTCAGGATAGTGCGGGGGAAACCTAGCGTAGAGAAGTCCGGACTCTGGATCGACTGCCGCTTGATAGCCTTTAGAACTGGAAAATACCTCGTGGGAGGCATCCATCGCGTCGTCAGGGAGCCAGTCCTTACCAGTGGTCGTATGGGCGAAGTCGACTATGCGAACATCGACGTCACCACGTTTCTTTCGTCCGTTGGAGCGCTTCGCGACCGATCCAAGTAGAAGGTCTTCGCTATGCGATCGGCGTAGTGTAGGCTCATCAATCGTCTTATCATACCCCTTGGATGGACGACGCTCTAGCGACTCACCGCGTTTGTTGCGGGACGAGGGGTTTTCAAGAACCGATGTACATAATGTCTCTTGTATTTCTTGATCACCATCGTAGATAAGAAGGATACTACAACCATAGAATCGGTATCCTTTGAGACGATAGATGATACGAGCCAACGCATATAGTTTTTGAAGCAGGGCAGGAATATGGTACACCAGTAGGCGCTGCCCATTGGAGAGGAACTGCGCTAACACAGCATCAAAGTCTACAGTCCGGATTTCCCGGCCCCGATATTTGTCCCGAGTCGTATATGAACCTGTGACTTGGTTCCACACCTGCACATGTGATAAGGTGACGAAGAGGCTTGAACCTTGATTATTGCTCACCTGCATCCCACAAACCCTTACTCCCAGGGAGCGACTGGTCGTTCTATCGCACTTCTTTCGTTGGCTCTTCTTCTTTGTAAGAATGGCATCGATGCCATATTGTCGTGTGCCCATTTTGAGATCCATGACACACGGACGCTTCAATCTGCCAGTCAGATCTTCCATCAGGATGAAATGCTTCTGACGCGTAACATCCGGGTCAGCTGTATTGTCCTGATTGAATGCCTGGGCTTCGTCAACCGGTATGTATGGCGAAGGCCGGCGCGAAGGATGGATGGAGTCTAACGATCGGGAACGGCTCCGACGATGGTTAATAGAAGGTGGAGTCTTAACAGAGTCCGCTGGATCGAAATCCATCTCGAAGATACCCAGCATACTCTTCTGACTGTCCTGCTTGAGTTCAAGGCGCTCCAGTTTGTCATTCGCCATAATTGTTTCACTGAGAACACGGTGCACAGGCGTATCTCCGTCTGAATGCACTTTACGATCGACTTCTTCCCTGTGTACTAGTTTCCTTGTCCGTCGAACACGATTTTTCAGCGAATTCGCTCTACCATCTCCTTCCCCATCCGCAGTATCACCCTCATCCTCCGTCCTCACAGCGCTGGCGCAGCGCCCCCCAGTTCGTCGTCGAAAACGCCGCAAGACAGTGTTGAAAACATGATCCTTTAGACGTGTGTTGACAACCGTCGAACCTGTCCCACCAAACCATGGCGCATTTATGGGTTGCTCGGAAGTAGAAGCACGTAGTTGAGGTCGGATAGGCAATATCTCACTTTCTATCAAACCATTGACGCCCAGTCTTTGTTCCGAATCTGGCGGAAACGTACGGCCGACGGGGGAATTAAGGGGGGTTGGTGCATCGAGCTGGGACGCAAAGATATAGTTCTGAAGTGAACTCGGCTTTCCTTGGGAAACAGAGCTCAGCGTCGGAGTAGAAACACCAAAATCAGGGTTAGAGGCCGTGCCTGAGCTGAGACAGCTTCGATGAAGCTGTCTTTTGGCAATTATAGTCGACCCGTTCAGACCAGAATACGACAACGAGCGATTACGGTTTCCACCGAGCATCCATTCTGGTATGATATGCCTATTACGGTCCAAAACAACTTCGGGCATTTCTGTATCGTCAGTATCACTCCCATTGCTTTGCAATCGAGAGCGACGTGTGCACGGCGGGATCGGAATACTTGAGGAAGTGAGCGTAGCTTTTGTGGAAGTATCTTTGAGACCCAGGCGCGATGACGTAGAAGGTGATCTAGGAGAGTTTGGTGAAGATCGTAATGCTTTCGGAACGCGCCGATAGTTGACGAGCATAACGCCGATATAGCGCGGTATAAAATCTAAAAGTGGTGGTGCTTCTCGTTCCACTGCTTCGTAAAAGAGATTTTCGCGCGAAACGAGGGGCTAGGACAAGAAAATAGCGAGCAATACAGTTTGAGTTCGATTCAGAAAAGGATGAAGAAAAATCTGGATTGGCGAACCTTGCATACAGCTTGCCTGGTAAATTTATAAATGGCGCTATGTCCACCAACTTGATTGCGAAACGGCCGGAGAGGAATATGAGGTAAATTCTCGTAGAGGTCGTGAAAATCAAGGTCACATGAATCTCCAGGTCCCAACATATTTTCGAGGTGTCGGTTGCTGAACGATACCTCATTGGAATTAGTTGGATGGGCGACATCATCGGAAGGGAAGGGAAGGGAAGTTGTAGAGGTTGAGGTTGTAGCCGACGCAGTTTCCCAATTTGACTCATCATCCGTAGACCAGGGTGAGAAAGACCGCGAGACGTCCGGAGACACAGGAACCGTTTGACGAAATGGAGCTAAAGCCTGGATAGGGGTCAGAGACCTTGAGTAGCATACTCTCTGTCTAGGTGATACTAATAGCTCGGCCGAGGGAGAAGGCGAGATGGCAGATCTACTGGTCAACTCTGCTGTCGCGGGATGGAAAGCTGACAACGGAGGTCGGCTCGATGGTGAACGCGACGGAGAAGGCGATGGCGGATATGGACGCGAAAGGGGACGGCCAAAGGGCGGTGCTAGGGTATGAAAGGCGGTGTTAACGGTCAAAGATAGGTCAGGCGAAACGAATTCATTGACGATACGTTCACGTCGTCTTCCTCTCCCGCCCTCATGTCTTGTCCCGACTTCCTTCCTCCACTGGGGCAAATCACTGGCATTGGAGTCGCGCGTAGAAACCATTCTCTCCTTTGAACGTAAATCGTCTTCTCGTGCGCTGTCTCGTGTCCTCGCGCGTTCCATGGCTGTAGAACTTTTCTCCCGTCTAACAGCAGCCGCTTCCCGATCCGGCCAATCCGAACGTTTTACGAACTCGAACTGGGCCGCGGCAACTTGAGCTGGCTGAGAAGTGGCCCCCTGTCTGCGGGGACAGACTGAACCTTCGTTGGCTAGATCTCCGGGCGTTGGTTCATCTGGACCAGCGGTTTCTTTGAAGAGTTGCAATGAGGCGGCCACTTTGCGTCCTTTGCCTGCTGTTGTAAGAGGTAATGAAGTGACGTTGGGACTAGACATAGAGGAAGATGACGAAGAAGACGCAGAACTAGACCGACAATTAAGCAACCGAGAACTTTTAGAAGGTGGACTAGAAATAATATTTTCATACGCAGCGGAACTCGAGGGCAAGGTGAGCGCGCGGTTGTTAGCCTTGCGAGGAGGACGCTTGCTAGTGAGAGAGGATCTTTCGGTGATATAACCGTCGGAATCTGCGGCATTTTCGTTGGAACGGGTTTGCGAGGGAGGCCGTCCAGAGAAGCCTTGATTTGACGACAAAAGCTTGTCAGCGACAGGGGCGGAATCTGAATCGAGTGTCGCGAGACGAGGAGAAGAGAGGGCAGTTACGGTACCAGAGCTTGGAGGGGAGAGGGGAAAACGAAAGTAAGACTGCTTGACTTTCTTCACATCTGAAGGCAACTGAGAAGTATCAGCCCCATGTTGATCCTCATACATTTGCCTGGAGATAAAACGGAACGCCCAGTCGTTCTATAGTGGGTTGCTGAGTCAGGCAAACAAAAAAAGGGAAAAAAAAGCAGGGACGAACATAGGGCGACTGGGTGGTATATCACAGGGACAAGATCAGCACAGCCAGACAACACTTTTAAATACGAATGGGGCAGACAAAACTGACACTGGTCGGCCGTTTTCGAGAGGATGGTGATATCACAAGAGTACCACGTGCGAGGCCGGAGCACTCCGTTTCCAATGAGCAAACGTTCAAAAACATTGCTCATTCCGTTTGTATTCCCAGATCTTTCGCACCTGTCATTCATACCGTCACGACGCACGTTTACGCCTCTCTCCGGTTTGTGAGGTGTCTAATATAGAATCTGGTTTTGGGTACGACTCCATCAACCTTCATGGTAGATCCACGGATTCTCTCGCCAATAGCCGAAATGACGATCATTCATCCTCACATGGCTCTCGCGGGACATGGCGCACGCCACCATGTTATCGACTATGTACGTCCGGGGCTCTTCCTCTTGTTGCATATCGATCATCTTCCGTCAAATTCCCTTTCTTATCAAGCACATCTAAAGTATTCTTGCCTCATTTCCCCTTTCAATAACTGCTTCTAATCCATGGCGCGCATGCATATCAACGTGACCGCCCTAGCACCAATTTGAACTTTTCATACATTATTCATTTGTCAAAGAGGCTTCATTTAACCGACATCGATACAAACGCACATAGGGTGTTCGTCAAACGATGACCTCGTCGTACACCCCGAACAGGGTGCATGCCCCATATTTATCGCAGGAAGATATAAAAAGAGTCTTGTGGCATCGTGTGATGTCGGGATAAATATCATCATGATCAATTCTCACCTGTAGTTTCAAGGATTCGCGCGGGAATTCCTTAATTGTCGGGGCATGTCATATCTACATTTGGCCGTGACTTGGTCAAAGCGTGAGATGGTGACCGTGTGAATTTGATGGACTTACAAAAGAGAGTCTCTCTCCACACCTTCTTCCTTTTACTTTTCCATTTGCATTTGTGAGTTGCAGCCTTTTTTCTTTCAGCAAGTCCTCTCACATTTGGGAGCATAAAGGTGTATCAAATAGCCTTCATGACTTCTAGGGATGAAGAGGGGATATTTCAGCCAACTTCAATTGGGTCTTCACTTTCTTTCATCATTGCACCTCAAGGCCATCATGACAAACAGACGATAACACAATTTCCGTCATCGGTTACTGTATCCGACTCATCAGCAGTGCATGCTGATTGTCAAGGGAGTGACCTCTTGCTCTTTCATGATCTCCCAAGGTTTATCGAGGTGAAAAAAGAAGTAAACTGAGTTGTCAACCAGACTTATAAAGACTCATTTCTAGGGAGTTTTCCAGCACAATAAAAATGTGCCTATCAAAGAAGATGGAGATAATTCATCTTTACATCAATCCACATTTCTCACAATGTTTCCAATGGCCATCTCTCAAATTCATTCTTGTGAAGCTACAAGACATGTCTCACAATCTGGTTCATGTTTAACAGGAGGTTCTCATATTTTGCCAATTCCACCTGCGGCATTTACTGCACACAAAGATATTTCATCCCCTCCCATGGTCAATCAACATGTCTCTTCAGATAACATCACGAAAATCAACCTTGGCAAGAGATTCCCATTGCCATATATCCCCAAACCGTACGTTTATTTCCCATCAATCTTGCCCAATGGACAATCTAAAGCCAAGGTGAGAAAGTGATTGATGGACAGAATTTCCACTTGAGACTAATGATATGCAGGCCAAAATGTCCTCCTGTGAAACATCACAAGCATTTCACAATAATCACCCACGCCGATTACCAAGACCAAAGCCGAAAACAGCATCACAATTATCTGTGGGAGGAACCAGTTCTCTACCTTCAGCCAATGGTCCAAATCAATTCCTTGCTGAATCATCCATGAATTACTCTCCTCGCGAATTCGAGCCTGTGGGCGAAATGTTGACGGCGAAAACAATTACACCAACAGTTGGTGCAGGCGGTGGGAGATTGGGACTCGATGATCGAGAGGTTTCAGGAACAAAGTGGAAACGACCAACTAATACGACGAATGGCATCTCGGCAAAGAAAAGGCGCAATTACGACGGTGGTACATTTGATTCACGCAGAGGGGAAGTCAGACACAGTCCTGCGGTGACAATGTACACTCACACCGATGATGGCATCTATACATCGGAGTCCCGCCGAAATCCGTCATGGTCAAGCACCTCCGGCTCATCTAGACCTCATCATGAAATACATGTGGGGAATATTGAATCACCCGCACCGATGCTCGCACCAGATCCCAGACATCCCCCACCATCAAGGGTTCAGGTAATCACCTGGACGAATGAGCTCAAAGCCATAGATTACCTGATTTCACAAGGGAAAACGGATGAAAGGGATGAAGAAAAGCTCCACAGGGTACTGTTGAAGATTGAAGGGGCAAATTTCACGAAAAAACTTCTACAGGACTCAGCGCTTGTTGACACCGTGAAGAAAATGATCGATGATAGGAGTTGCAAACAGAGAGTCTTGAGAAGATTGGAGTGTATATTGCAATTTTGGGCTAAATCTAAACTTCTTTAGACCATGGTGGAGAAGGGTTACTTCGAACAGGAGAATGTAGTTGGTAGCGATGATGATGAGTAATTAAAGACAAGTGGTGCAATATTTCCCACGAACAATCGGAACAGTCTGAGTCCGCCTTCACGCGCTTCATGTGTTGTGATATTGTCAGATACAAAGGCCGTTCAAGACGTCGGATCGTTCTACATATTCATGATTAACCAAAATAACACTTATATTACCAATGACTATAAGCGGAACCTCCAAGTGCAGCAACAAACTAATGTACGGAGGCGAGAAGGAAAATAAACGTGACAATCATACAACCATAACTTCATCTACCTTCCTCCGCTTCGCAGCAGGACACTCGTCCTCTGAATCGTCTACAATGATAATCGGAGATCCTGGGTCAGCTGGCGTGTCTCCACTGACATCCATGGGTGCGGGGTCTGGCATAGAGGTAATAACAGACAGTGTTGGTGGTTGCAGAGACGGCCTGCCAAGAGCAGCGGTGTTAACAGTAGGGGTGTCAACAAGTTTGCGTTCAAGGGGAGTCGTAGTCAATGGAGCGCCCAATGAAGTTCCTGGAGCACCACCTTTCTTCCCGGCCCCTTTTATCCGTTTGACCTTATTTCTTCCCTTCGCTCTCCGTTGCTTTAGGACTTTGACCATATGGTCCTTCAGAACCTGCAAAGCCGCAACCATCCCCATCTTCTCCAATCCCTCGAGAGTATCCTTCGTGAGCTCACCGAATACATCCGGGTCGAGGATGAGGGTCCGCTCATGCAAAATCATGTATCCTTCTTTCGCGGAGTTGTGTGGATGCGACGGCGAATAGTCAGGGTGTGACAGAGGAATAGGTCCTAATACGATGGGAAGATTAACGTCGGGGACAATCTGGCTATTAGACTTCGCTGTTTGCGGTGGAGCAGGCGGTGGTTGTGCTTGTGCGGAGGATGTAGTCGATGAAGAGGGTGCGGGCGGCGGCGGCGGCGAAGTGGAAGCAGTCGTGGCGGTCGGGGCCAGGGTGGGGGAAGTATGGGCTGTTCCATTGATGGTTGACATTGAATGCATGGTCCAGGCAGCATAGGGGTTTGGGCCACTCGATTGTGCACCCGTGTAGCCAGAAGTCGCGGTACGGGGTTGTGGTACGGTCGTCATGTGAGCATGAGGAGTCGGATATGCGAACACCCCGGTTGTAGCGGGAATTGTAGTAGTGGTATGTCCAGGAGTCGCTGATGTATTACTAGCAGCCGCTGATGATGGAGTCGATGTTGCAATTGTAGCTAAGGGCGTTGAGCTTTTCAGAGGAAGAGGAGTAGATGTGAGTGGCGGCGGTAGCGGTGTCCCTTTTAGGTCACCCTTGACACTTCTCTTCAAAGCAGGTTCTAAAACGGCGTTCTTGTCTTTCTTCCTACCTCGAACCTGACCATCAACGCCCTGTAAACTACCGCCGGCAGCGGCAGCTTGCAAAATCTTTGTTTCTTGTTCCTCCAAAGTTTGTGAATGGTCCGGATCAAGTTTCCAGAAAAACCCTTTCCCTCTATCGCCTCCACACCGTTCCAACTTCTGGAAAGCCTTGCTTGACGATAGATTGTGGCGGACCGAGCTCTATCGTCATGCAATTAGTAGCGTAGCCTGGAGGGAAAATAAGGAACTGACCATCCAAGACGCATCTGAATATCGATAGTACTCATGTGTATTCATGATCGACGAACATATCTCCTGCAGCGTAGCCTTCTCGCCGATAGCTTTGATAGCTCTGTAGATGAGCTGAGCATATGTGTAGGGAGGCTTGGGTGGCATGTCCTCCGGTTTGGGCTTCGGAAGCGGCGGCGGTTCCACATCTCCTTTTTTCCGTTTCTTCGTGCCAGCGGCTTTGTTGGACTTGCCGATCGAATTTGAGTTGGGAAGTTGTGGCGATGCAAGTAATGGGCGTGGCTTTGGAGGTGGCGGAGACGTGGCATCAATCTGAGGCTCTACTGAAGGTGGCGGAAGCTTGTTTTTAATGGGAGGTGGCGGGGGACTATGTGAGGGCTGCGACGACGGAGGGGATATGGAGGTAATGTCAACAGAGAGTGAGCGCGGTCTTTCACGGGAAGACTGGGAGCTTGGGGATGGAGTGTCTTCTGGAGGAGGGGGAGGAGGAAGCACGAAGTGAAACGTGCGCGATGCAATCTGAATTTGGGATCTACGAGAGGGAGAAGACGATAAAGAAGGAGAATTAGGCGAGGAGAAAGAGATACTCACCTCTCCCCTAGAGGCGCTCGCGTTCCACTGCCAGACCAGACACCGTCGACCCATGCACCATTACGACCTATGACGACAAGAACAAAACGGTCCTCGTCCTGGTCATATTCTATCTTGGCGTGAAGACGAGAGACACTCTTGAGTGCACCGAGATCAACATCCACCTGCAAGGGCTCAGCCGTAGATGAAGTCGCAGCGTTGGGGTTAGAAGTACATCGGCGACCGATAGTAACAGAGAGAGTTTGAATGTAGAAAGTGAAATGAGGAAAGACAAGGGAATAATATGCAGAAATCTTGTCCTGTGTAGGAGATAGTGGTTCTGACTTGTTATTGAGGGACAGATTAGGGGATGCAGAACGAGTGCGGGTATCCATGCAGGGCAGCGAGGCGTCGACGAGCTCAGGAGGTACGTTCCAGGTGACTGGCAGTTGCCAACTCTGGTAATTGTCACGTGATTGCGAGAAAGAGAAACAATATTTATTTATTTTTACAATGTTTTAAGTGGCCGGCCATCAGACTGCATCAGAGCCGTTGATGTGTGGACAGAGGTAAGATGAATTTTTATTTTTCGATTGATGGGGACAAAGTCTCCGGAAGGCTGTGAATACCTGTTTTGCATTTCTGTCCTTCCCAACCATGACTGGGACTACCGACGTTACGGTCGACGCAGCTAAGGACACCATAAAGAAACTCGCGGACAAGGACGCGAACACCACAAACTCCGACGTTCGTTATCTGGCTTATGGTGCGCGTCTCCGAACTGCCATTCGCGCAGCTACTCGGTATATTGCGTATGTATGTTAGCCTTATTATTCTTGAATTTACCCGAGCCTCATGGGACCCTTCAGACAAGTGACATTGGCGAGGCCTTCCGTCCCGTCGTGCCTCCGTGGGTCGTGACCGCTGCATATGGAGTTTCCTGGCTTTATCTTGCAGGGTATGCATATGCTCAATCTCAGATAATCTCTTGAACCCCATTGGACTTACAGTGATGTGGGATACGAATCCTACAAAGTTCACCGTCGTGGCCCATCTCCGATAGAAGCAGTGAACTTCTCTGAACCCACGCGTATTGGAATTGCGGCTGTACAACGCGCAACGTTTCAGTCGATAGCATCTATGTTTGTCCACCATCGAGACGGTAAATACTTGTATTGACACGTGGCAACCTTTTTAGGGCTCTTCCTGCATTGACAATACACACCGCTGTTGCGCAAGCAAAGAAAGCATTTAAGAATGTCAAGAACGTTCGTCTTCGAACGTGGGGCCCTACCGCCACCGGACTGGCTATCGTCCCTATACTGCCTTACCTCTACGATCATCCTGTGGAACAAGTCACCGAACGTGCATTCGACTGGATTAGAGAGAAAATTATAGAATCCAATAAGAGTTCACATTCACAACTACAAAAGATACCCAAGAGTAAGACAGAGTTATAATGTCTTGCTCTGTATGATATCTGCTTCCTGGATACAGACCCGAATGGAACTAGAAATTTTCATCTAGACGGATTACATTTAGGGTTTATTTATTGCGTCGCAATGTATATTACACATATTCCTATCTTAATGTTGCAAGCAGTACCTGGAGAAACAGATGGTTTGATCGCGTTCATATTCACAATCTTACAGTGTTGTTCTTCCCAGAGCTAGCGGGATCGAACTGATGCTGCTCGGAGGAATCAGGCCCACCTCGGTTACAACGGCCGTTATGGACGACGGTGGCGTCAAGTCGTACAGTGGATTCAGGATATCGAGATTAGGTGTTGCAGGAAGGATCGGTGAGTGCTTTGGGGGCGTTGAGAAACGCACGGGAGCTAACACACCTGAGTACAACACATGAAAATGTAGAACTAACACTCACCAAGCTCGTTCTTGCCAAAACCATCCAACATGACACCTTCGCTGAATTTGTACGTCTCACAACATACCATGACGGGGACAGAATGTGTCTTTGCAATCATCGCCACAAGTGCTGTTCCAGCGCGTGAATAGACTGCACCATTCGCACTCAGCGAATGAGCACCAAGGAGGACAGTCGTAACCTGAGTCATAAGCGATGGCAGAGCGGGAAGTAGTGCATATGTGCAAGGTATCGGCGGTTCGACCTTCGTGAGATTTCTAAGCAGCGCCTTGCCTGCGAGTCGTCACTTCTCATAATAATCACGCAAGGACATACAACGTACCTTCCAAAAGGGACCGCGAGTCAACTACAATGACAGAAAAACGCTTTCCTTCTTCGTGTGCATTCAACAGGATTTTCTCCACGACCGAGGATCTAGTCAGGCCGTCAATAACTATGATTATAATCGGATGTCGTTACTACAGACCTTGCATAGGTCAAAATAACATCTCCGTCTTTGATTTTCTTGCCTGCAAGCTCTTGAATTACTTCGTCTGCGATGATGATTCTATCGCGAATGTAATTATCAATCTTCTGACACAGCGCGTCCTTCGCCTGAATCACGATTCGAGTTGGGTCGAACCAACATCAAATACAGGTGACTTACATCTTGTTCAACCATATCGATATCCGATCCACTGATTTCTAGTTTCAGCTGCCTGATCGCGTTCCCCATCGTCACAGACATCGGACGCGCAGAGACGAGATGCGTAATTTGTGGTGATAGATGCGTCATGAGATGTCTTGAAAGCGTGTTGTTCGGTGGTGTGGTGTAGTCTTGAATGACCTAACCATGAAGGAGTCATTATGAAGTCAACAATAAGAGAGAACAAATGACGCACCGATTTGAAAGCGGTAAGCGTGGCAATACACCTCGCATTAGAACCACATATACGAAACTCGGAAAATAGAAGACCAAGACGAATGATAGCTGGATGAATATCTCCTTTTATCGCGTGCCCAATTGGTTTCGGGAGACCAAAATGTGAAAATATCTGCAAGCCTCGAGAAACTGCTGTATTGTCGTCTGTAGCCACAGCAGGGTAGTTTGTAGTATCCTTCGTCTGTGGCAATTTAGCAGTACCGCTTCCATTGGTATCAACAGATTTTTTCTGAGATGTAGATGGAGTTTTGGGTGGTTTTGATTGATTGAGTTCTTTTCCAGCAGAAGGACCACCTTGGACAGTTTTTTGAGCTAGTTTCGCCGCGCGTTGTCTCTCTTGGAGTTCTCGTCGCTCAGCTTTGGTCATAGATTTCTGAGATGGCTGAGAAGTAGGTTTGGCGTCTGGTACACCGTCGGCTTTCGTTGGGGCAGGCATTGACGATGATGTTTCAGGATCAGACGTGTATGAAAAGCAGATATCTCAGCCGAGAGAATTCAGGGCGCTGGACAACCTTGTTCGACTCCTCTGGCACTTCAGTGAAGGTGGTTCAAGTCAGATTTGAGATTCTCAAGTGACAACAAGCTCACGTGCCTTCGTTCCTTGTCACCTCACAACTCCACCGACGGGCAAGACCGAAGACCACGACGGCGACGACATAGCCACGACGGCTGAGATTTGAAACCTTTCTTACTTCTCCTTGTAAACTTATTGACTTCTACTAATGGTGTGTTTGAATTTCCTTGCTGCGATGACAAGAGTGACACATATTCGTAGGGTGTTCCTGCCCTTTTTCGTTGGCTCAGTAAAAAATACCCTAAAATCAGTCAGTTCACTCAAAAGCTGCTTAAGGACCTTGATCTCACTGTTAATATGCTGTCTTCTAGTCTATCCCGTTGTCGAGGAAGAAGAAGTCAAGGTTACAGATGACAACGGCGACTCTGTACCAATCCCAGTCAACATAGCAGAACCTAATCCCAATGGAGTGGAGTTCGACAATTTATATCTTGACATGAATGGAATAGTGCGTAATGGTGGCTCCAGAATATTATTTTCAGTCGCTGAAAGAGACTTGCCTAGGTTCATCCTTGTACCCATCCGGAAGGAAAGGTTAGATGAATCTTTATGTCAATCTACGACCTTGTTCAACTGTGTAATTCAGCCCGCTCCAGAAACTGAGGAAGAAATGATGGTTGAAGTTTTCAAGTACACTGAAAGAGTGGTAAACATGGTACGACCGCGGAGACTATTGTTCATGGCTATCGGTGAGTTATTAATCGTTCTCTATCCTCACATGTATCTAGATCTCCCTGTTTAGATGGAGTTGCTCCCCGAGCGAAGATGAATCAACAACGTTCGCGCCGTTTTCGTTCTTCGCAGGAGGCGAAAGAGAAGGAGGAGGCACGAAAAGAGTCAGTTGCCCTTTGGGAAGGTCCGTATGCCGAAGTTGAGCACACATATGTTATTTACTTTTTCATCCAGCGATGGGCAAAGAAGTGAGCGAAGAGGAAAAGAACAAAGTTTCATGGGATTCGAATGCTATTACACCTGGGACCCCATTCATGACTTTGCTCGCTTCATCTCTTCGCTATTGGGTAGTTAAAAAATTGAATACCGATCCTGGTTGGAAGACGGTGAGATAACACTGATCCTCGTGATGATACCTATCTCTTACCTTCTTTGTAGATGCAGGTAATTATTTCTGATGCTAGCGTTCCCGGAGAAGGAGAACATAAAATTATGGATTTCATCAGACGCCAGCGTGTCAATCCTGGATACAACCCCAATACTCGTCACGTAATTTATGGCTTGGTGTGTCTCTCGATGCCTGTTCGAGATTCATAGCTTACGACTGCGAACAGGATGCTGATCTCATCATGTTGGCTCTAGCAACACATGAACCTCATTTTAGAGTTCTCCGAGAGGACGTCTTTGCCAATGACACTAGCCCAAATGCTTGCCGAATCTGCGGTCAAGAGGGCCATTATGCTGCTCAGTGTACTGGCACAAAAGCCGATGTCCAGAAAAAGCCTCCATCAGACCAAAAACCTTTCATCTTCCTTGATGTTGCTATCCTACGTGAATACTTGGAAGTTGAACTCAACATTCCTCAGATTCCAATCCCGTTTTCATTAGAGCAGGCAATTGATGACTGGGTGCTTCTGATATTCTTCGTTGGAAATGACTTCCTCCCCCATCTTCCCTCCCTCGAAATTCGTGAAGGCGCTATCGATACTCTGCTCAAGATATGGAAACAGGAACTGCCGAGGATGGGCGGATACTTGACATCACATGGCCGGCTTGAGCTGGCGAGGGCACAGATTATCCTTGAAGGTTTAGCTAAGAGAGAAGATGAAATATTTCGAAAGCGTCGTGAAGGTCTGTCTTTCCCTTGTTCTTATCAATCCCTGTCTCCGGCCATTTTCTCCTTTCTTCATATAAGGTTCACCGTTGACACGAATATTCTTCTTTGTTAATTTTAGCTGAAGAGCGACAGGATCAGAACGCAAAACGGCGTAAGTTGGAACAGCAAGGTAATAAAGCTGGTTTTACTACCGGCCCATCGCCTACTTTGGGCTTGACTGTAAACCATACAAATCCATCTTCTTCCTCTGTTCCACCTGCCCACCCCTCTCTTCCCAAACGTCCCAATTATGATTTTGCCGCGACCGCAGATTCAATCGGCTTGGGTGCTACAACGACTTCTCAATCTCTCCAAAATGTCCCTACGGCCGAACAGGCTTTAGCTGGATCCAATCGTGATGTAGTAGCAAATCGACGTGCGATCCGCATGGCAAATCTGAGTGCCGCTGAAGTCCTGAAGGCGGAGTTGTCTGGACTTGTTCCTGTAAAATCCCTACCTGCCAAACCTCCCTCCCCAACCAAACCTGTTGTACCTGTTGCAACCCTCGAAGCTGCCCCTATGAGCGCCAGCCCCATTATTCCTGGTATCAACCCTGTCATCTCCCATGTTGATGAGGATGAGGAAGTTCCTGGCTTTGGAAATCATCACAATACTGCGCCTCCTGAGCCTGTTTCTGAACATGATGCAATCATTGTAGATCCAAAAGCAGATGTAGATGTGGACACAGAGTCTGATGCTAAAGATTTGATAAGTACGAATGGCGACTCGGACCATGTCGCTGGTGTGAAGCGGAAGTTCGAGGAAGGTCCAGCTGCCCCCGATGAATCCGCCGATGATATCGTCGCTATCGAGGAGGATGATGATGCTCCGCCCGACGCACCATCGGGTGTTCCAGCTCTGAAAGTGAATCCAGATGGGACGGTAGAACAAGAGGATACAGTCAAGTATGTCAATTGCTTATGATCACCAAAAATGTATGACTAATCCATTTGCATAAGACTATGGGAACCCGGATACAAGGAGCGTTATTATAGACAGAAATTTGGAGTCGAACTCACGGATACGGGATTTCGGAAATGGTACGTTCAAACAACTAGACTATCTTGAGGTTTGCTGATTCACATTCCTCAGCGTCACAAAGGCTTACGTTGAAGGCTTGTCATGGGTCCTTCAGTACTATTACCAAGGTGTAAGTCCTCTTACACTGATTTCATCGCTTGTCTGATTGAATCTACAGACACCATCGTGGCAATGGTACTATCCCTACCACTTTGCCCCCTTTGCTGCAGACTTCGAGGATGTCGACAAGATGGAGTTGGAATTTATCCTCGGTCAGCCTTTCAAACCTTTTGAACAGCTGATGGGGGTCTTCCCTGCCGCTAGGTTTGTCTCGTGTTGCACTCACCACAATTGTATCTGAAGGCTTCACCTTTTTAAGCCGACAGCACATACCTGCCGTCTTTCACTCCTTAATGACGGCACAGGATTCGCCTATTGTCGATTTTTATCCTGAAACGTTTGAAATTGACATGAATGGAAAGAAGATGGCTTGGCAAGGCATTGCACTTCTTCCATTCATTGATGAAAAACGACTCTTAGATGCGATGGCTAAGGAATATCCGAACCTCACGGAGGAAGAAGTTAAGCGTAACCAATGGGGTAATAACGTCATTTTTGCTTCAGACGAGCATCCTGTGTATCCTTTCTACGAAGGGTTGTACGGAAAACGCAAAAGTCAAGAAGTGAGGACTTTTTTTCACCTATCCCGATCATCCCTAACTTTTGCGGTTTAGCCTGTCCCTGTCGACCCGATGAGGAGCGGAAGCATCAATGGGACGGTAATAAGAAATCCTGATTGCATTCCTGGATCTACATACTATTGCCCATTCGAGATGAATGGCCTTCCCGATATCCAGAACGATCGTTCATTGTCTGCCCTATATTTCTTCCCGAAACAACTATCGCCCCACCGATCCGTTATACTCCCAGGCGCAAGGAGAACGCCGAGGGTACTGACCTCAGCTGACCTTGAAAACACCAGAAATGGTGGGCGGGGACGAGGACGAGGGCGAGGCGGTGGTTGGTCGAATGAAGGCGCGAACGGCCGATCAGGTAACTGGGCGAACGGAGGTGTCGATCGCAAAAATGACCCGTTCCATTCGCGCCCAAGTCACTATGGTCAAAATTCGCAGAATGGGTATGGAAATGCGAGAAGCCGTGGATACGACAATCGGGCTGGGAGTTACCAACAATCCTCACGGCCATCCCATCAAGCTCCACCTCCCCAACAGTACGGCGGCTATGGCGGCTATAGCAACGTTCCTCAAAATTACGGTGGATATAATCCAGGAAGTAGTGGACCTCCATCCAGAGGTGGTCCGCCCCCCAGTTACGGTGGTTACGGTGGTTATGGAGGTGGCGGTTATACCACCAGCGTAGAAGGTGGGTATGAAAACACGAATCGAGCTTCTGGAGGAGTGGCTCAGCAAAGTAGTGGATACAGCGGATATGGTGGCTATGGGTCCGGAGGCGGGGTCTACGGAGGTTATCCGGCTGCAAACAATGCACTTTCATATCAAGGAAATAGCCGAGGTACGACTCGTGGACGAGGAAGAGGCTGGTAATCATATCATACATATTGTATTAATCAAGTTGTACAACACTACCATAGCCTATCAATCCTCCATCGACATCTATGTGTGACAGCCATGACAAATGCTAGGGTGCGAAAACAAGCGATATGACAATACAGCCAAAATGAACAGCGGTGGTATATTCAAAAGATGGATCAAGTATGTTTCTCTGTATGTACAGCAAATTGATAATCAATAGCGACCTCCATATTGACTTCCTGCACTACTTCCTCCATAGCCACCTCCGGCCACGTTTGTTGGTACATATGTCAGATAAAGGGCATATTTACGCGCTCTAATTTTCTCTCGGCGCTTACGGTGTCGTTCCTGGCGTCTTCTTTTTCTTTCAGCTTCACGAGCAAGCTTCGCCTCTTTAAGGCGGCGTCCTTCCTCGAAAATTTCTGCCATTTGTTGTTGAGGATCCGCATAACCAGAATGTTGATATCTCCCTCCTCCGTATTCCAAGTCCGAATTCGAATCGTCGTCAATATCTTCCTCTTCAGAGGAGATGTAGTCATCAGGTTCTTCGAGGTAAGGCAGGTTTCCCTCAATTAAACCCGAGTAGCGACCAGTGCGGCGCTCCTTCCCTCTAAAAAGAACGAGTTCTACGCCGCGTACCAAGAAAAAGGAATCATTCCATAAATCAACAAGATCTGCAACGATAGTTGAACGCTTTGGCATTATTCCGCCCTGCTCGGGTTGGGGGATAGGAAGCTTTCCGGCCCAGGCGAGAGCTACATCCTGGGAGCATCGCTGTCAGCACGTTGATGGAAATAGGCACACGCATACTTACGTGTGTCAGGCGGCGCCAGTCTTCCTCGAAAATGTCGTGAGTCATGAGCACAGCCGGCATCCTTGGAACCTCGGACCAGAACTTTTCCATGTCTTGTATCTTCATAATATCAAAGGGTGTGAAGGGGTGAGCCCCATTGACGGGACGGGAGAATCCTTCAGGAGCAGCCAACTGTTGGGGAGGTGCCCCGCGACTTCCGGCGAGCGGAGCACCAAGAGACATGTTTGGAGAGGCTGATGGTAAGAAGCCAACCGCGCTCGAATTATAAGGACCGGGGGGTGCAGGGGAAGGGCCACGTGGTATGGGAGTCATCCTCGCGCGATCCTGAGGAAGGATAGGTTGCCCTTCCATGACGTGACCGGGAGGGTAAACTGTACGAGGGGCGCTCATGGATGGCGTCGTTGGACGAGGAGGATCAATGGCGTGATAGGACGAATTGCTAGGGATGAATGGGACTTCGACAGGGCGCGGGTTAGGGGAAGTGCTGGGTTGATACCCTGCAGCAGTGTAGGGCCTCCCGGTAGTGCTATAGGCCCCAGACGCCGTTGCTGCACCGTAGGGGCCCTCAGCACGACTTGCAGGGCGTACACCAGGATGAGGGCTGCGAGGCCTATCATTTACTTCAACCGCGGTGTATTGTTGTGGACGAGGAGCATGAGTGCTGGTTTTTCCTTGCTTTTCATAAGAGTGTTCTTTGCTTCGATCACGAAGATCGAGGTTGCCCATCTGGCGATCAAGATCGGAATAGACGCTGCTAGTGGAAGAAGCGCTATATGCGCCATAAGGACCTCGAGGATACTGAGTACCGTATGGAGCGCCAGGCCCGACCGATCCGGAGGTAGAGATATTACTTGGAAATGGAGACGCACTAACGCTCTTGCGATGTTCGCGAGCTTGTAAATCTAGTTCTCGAGCGGTGGCAAGATCCTTGTCTAGGTCTTGTTTGCGTTTGGCTTCAGCTTCGCTCGGTCGTCGCCTATGTTTTCAACATATTTCAATGATTGATTGTGAACAGTTAAAGTCTCGACGTACCATTCATCTCCGGGTTTACGATCGTGGTCGCGATTTAAAAGAGTTGCAAATTCCTTCGAGTAGAAAGAAGGGTGTTAATTGAAGCATGTAAAGATTGAATTCGAAAACGGCTAACCATACTGGCTGGTCGTGCTCCAGCCGGCAGGGTATCGGTGACTTCAACAGACACCCACTGCATTCCACTCACGACATTGTTCGAAATGGTATAGCTAAGTTGATCATGTGTATATCGGTTTTACTTCTCGGTTTACAAGTAACTTACGAGGCTGGAACTGCTCTGGAACATAGTCAGAATGATTCGCTGAGGCGATCAGTAACATCGGATACGTACTTGAAGACATGGTATTTAGTTTGACCTTCTTTGCTAGTCGATGTCAGGTATGCGAGGGATCCTTCAGCGGGAACTTGTCCAGAAGAAAGCGTCTGCGGAGGAGAGTATGTGTGCTGATAATCTCTTTGTTGGTTTGCTTGCGAAGGGTAATATGGTGATGTAGATCGGTAGGGTGAAATAGCTCTGTACGGAGACGCCGCTCGTTGCATGATTGGATTCTTGGGAAAGCAAAGATGTAAGCACTGAACTGAAACTCTTCACAGCCCTTGACCCAGTATTGAAAAATGTCGATGTTATTCTTCGTGAACGTCAAGATAAGATCACTGACAGATGGTGTGGGAATTTATGTCTAAATATAGAAATTAAGGGAGGGAGTATACAAAGTTAATTTGAGTACAGTAGGTATATCATCCAAATCTCCAGTACAACAATATAATTACAAGCAACCCGACTGCCCCTAGCGGTGCGTATTGCCGTAACATGGCGTGGAAATTGATATTTCTTGCCGCTTTCCGGTACTTCTCGGATTCAGACTTCAGTGACGTTGACAAATGCGACATACCTACCAAAAATTCGATAGTTAACAAAGGGCAAAAGGGATCCACGTACGGTCAAGTGAATCACCACGCCACAGAAGCTCCTCCATGTTTTTAGTCATGATCCTTGTCACGTCTTGCAGGTCGTCATTGAGTCTGTCGAGGCTAGACGTCGCTGCAGCTGTCCGTGTATCACGGTAAAGTCGCGCTGTCTTGGACATGAATGTGTCTGCAGACCAGTAAGATTTGGTTAGGGTCGGCGAAAGAAGTAGTGACGAACCAAAACCAACAAACGCGTATGGTTTGCGAACCGACTCGACCTTCGGGCCATACGTTGTAGAAAACTCCTTTGACAACTCATCTAGGTACGAGAAGGCAAGTTTACGAGGATATGACTTGTCTGCTATAGTGAGGAATACGACATTATCTGATATGAGGTAACTGCAGCGCAGTGGTAACAATTCAGCGTAAACCGGAGCTGGGACCTTGAGGCACGAACTGTAATGTGTATTGACCGCTCTCAATCGAGCACCGGGGTTCGGCATTGGGGGTAATGCGTCGAAAAATGAGCTTGGCTTGTTGTTTGTGTTCCTGAAGGGATTGCTCTGTCTGAATGAACGACACGTCAAATCACATATTCCCAGACGGCGACAAATGCAATCATACCTGTTCGTCGTCTACGCTGGCGGCAAGAGGCAAGGCATCTGAAGCTCTGACGATGATGGTGGACCGAACCATGAATGAATGAGGTACGAGGTGTAGCGGTCTGGTTGCAGAGCGGAAGTGCACGTGCTAAGGCCTCAGGCGATACGTGGAAGTTCTTGAAGAAATTCCATAATTTCCAGATCCGTTTATGACATATGTCTGTGAACAGCTGGTTCTGTTTAAAGCCTGTTTAAAGCACAGCCTTTTTTAATCATTGACCACCATCATGTCCCTTTCCCAATTTTTTGACGTCGACACACAGGTTCGCCGCTTATATCTTCCAAGGCCGTCGACTCGGAGTTACTGAAGCAGCCTTCATCTAGCTCACTTTCTATGGTGCTTACCATTCTAATAGGGTCAACGTCCTCATACACATTATATTCGTACCCATCTTGTTATGGTCAATCCACTTTGTCTCATAGATCTTCTGAATTACTGATGCCATTTGTCATACTAGGACTTTTCAAGTAATGGCGGCCGATTTACCAGTTCCGTCTTTCGTGCCTGATGTCCACTATCAAATTAATGACTTCTTGCGCTTTGACTTGAACTTGTCTGCGATCCATGCTGGACTATACCTTGCTTATTATTTCATTCTAGAACCTACGGCTGCTGTATGTTATCAATTTCCCCGTCGCTTTCCCCTTTATCAACCCTTTTTCAGATCCTCTACGCGCCTCAGCTGACTTTTTCGCTGCTGACATCCACTGCATTCTATGCTTCAGGCTCTGGTCACTGGAATATGGCCGCCATGATCCATGTCTGTTCTTGGATTGCTCAGTTTCTTGGCCATGGTCTCGCAGAAAAACGCGCGCCCGCGCTTTTGGACAACCTTCTTGGTGGTGTGCACAGATTGTCACTTGTTCAGTAGGTTGTACCTGATAATAAATTCCATAGCCGTCGTACTCGCGCCTTTCTTCGTCCACTTGGAGATTCTCTTTGGACTTGGCTATAACCCTGAGATGCACAAACGCATCAACAATGAGATCGGCAAAGAGATCACCAAGATCCGAAAGGCACAAGGTGACAAGAAACGAGAGGAAGCGGCGAAATCGTCCTGAAAGTCATTGTGGGCTTTGTAATTCGTTTTGGTTCAGATACCTTCTCCATTCATTTTTTGAAGGTACACTTAGTCAACTTGCTTTATTCTAGCTACCTGATGTAAAGGTGAAAATACCCAACTACCATAACTCACATGGATTCCAAACTCCATGAGGATGTGTGGGAGAAATTTAAACATTCCTTATTCATGATTTAAAACAGTGAGAAATCGGATATTTCTACAACCGACTAGCGGTGGTGAGAATTCAACAATGATCAATGAGTCAAACTCTGTGGCGGAGAGAGCAGCGGTTCTCCGATCGGCGTGACGTAGGCGGACGTAAGCCCACCATCAACCTTGAAATCAGTGCCCTTGTGTATCGCGTTAGAGACTCGTTCTAACGCAAAAGAAAGGTCTAAACATACAGTCATGTAACTACTGTCATCGCTGGCGACTGCACAAAGGATCAATTGCTATTCATCGAGAATGATCCTGCTTAATAGACTTACGGAAAAGAGCAGCTTTGGCGAGCTCGACGGCCTCTCCAAATCGACCCATGGGCAGATGGACCAGTCTACGCTGACGCTTCTCCTCAGTGTTTAGGAAGTCCATAAGGAGAGCTAGATGAATGAAGTCATGTGGGGATTGAATTGGAAAAGGCTCCGTTTGGAAACTAACGAGTTTTCAGCGGGCCCCTGGGAATGTAAAGAAAGTGTGAGAAACGTTCAGGAATCTTTGGGCTGTACTTATCCCAACACTCACGGGCAGAGAGAATTGATGCGAATGCCTTCCCTGGCATGGACCATCGCAAGTTCGCGGGTCATCGCGAGAACGCCACCCTATAAATGGGCCACTTAAAGGCGTCACAGATCGTATTTCGGGACGCTGAGCATACCTTAGAAGCGGTATCTGTCAAATAATAAGCGATCTGCGTTGGCTGATTTTCTTGCAAATAACAGGGAAAGAAACGAACATGCTAGCTGAGGGGTCGCGGCTCCCATTATCGCCACGAAGCTCGCAGTATTGATAATACTTCCTCCAGCGTGAAGACCCTTGGCCTCGTCTGTTAGGTTGTTGCGCATTGCTAGTATGGCGTATTTGCAACCCCACCAGACACCCTTAAGGTTGATCTGCATGGTTAGGTCCCAAATACGCTCTTCTGTGTTAAGAGCATTGTCGTCCTCAGGATGCATAATTCCTGCAAACGATGTCAGTATATCCATGTCAAAGGCATGACACACACGCATTCTTCTCAACTAACCAGCGTTGTTGAACTGCACAAAATTCAATTAATAAGATATGGATTACATCTCGACATAAACATACCATTATGTCCAGGCGACCGAATTCCTTAACGGCAGTATCGACGGCATTTTTGACATCTTCTTCCTTGCCAACATCAGCCTTGATCGCGAGGGCCTTGACATTAGGATATCGATGATCAATCAACGCTGCACCAGCTTGTGCAGCTTCGAGATTAATATCGACAAGCAGAACATTCGCGCCCTCTTGAGCAAAAAGGATTGAGGATTCCAATCCAATTCCTCTAAGCAGATCATAAAATCAGAGCTTTCTCTGGCACGCAATGAAATAGTGCTCACGATCCACCACCAGTGATCAACGCGACCTGGAGAAATTGTTCACACGATAAGTCATCAATATTTCATATTCAATGCAAATTCAATGCGAAATATCACACGCCTTGTTCTGTAATCTTCCTGGCATCTTTGCAAAGTATGGGGCAGTTGTGTTACTTATAGGAAGCACGACCAAAATGTTGATGAGTAGCGCGCGAGCCGAAATTCCGTGTGTAGTCCGAGATAAGATCCTTGAGATAGGCAGGTAGGTCCGTACTGCATTTATGCGACGGACATCTCTGATTACATACGAGTCCGGTAAATGCCTTACCATCACCATCACCATCACCATCACCCAGCCTAATAGACTCGGTCTCAAACTCATAAAACTATAAACTATACTCTATTCTGCAGTCTACAGTTCTTTTTCATATTGCAAACACCAAGCAACATAAGAGTCCGCCCTATCGTCTTTAACGCTTCTGAGACATTATGAGTTCAGGAGCACAGCCCGTGTTCAGCGCTGATACTCCCTTCGCTCCCCCGCCTCTTACTGGCAGCGTCCCTGAGGAGGCATGCGGTCAGGAAACGTCACTCCTCGATACACAAATCCAACTATCAGCGGGTGTCGAGCTAATTGCTCGAGGCCTCGAGCGAACCTCACCCTCGTCGGCAGTGCTACATCTTCAACGCCTCTTGAGACAAATCAATAACCACCAGGAGCCGGCAGATTTTCAAGTCTTCCCTCCCATCCGCGACTCAACCAGTGGGGTGGCTTCTAAACCCCTAGATTACGCCATCATTGGATTTCGGGGGGAACTCAGGAAAAAACCCCGACCAGAACTCATGAACGCCCTCCGGGTGAAAATCTTGGATCTCACTTGTAACCAGGTGGAGGTAGACTGGAATTTGGCGCCGGGATACGACAAAGCTAGAATGGTTTTCTTTCGGGATGAGGAGAAGGTGGGTGTAGCAAGGTTGAGGGAAGGTCTCGAGAAGCAAATGAAGGAACGACACATTGACTTTCAAGCCTGTACTGCTTCTAGTGACATGGTACGCTTTCACCTCCTCCACAAAAAGGACGTAGGAGTCCTTGAGCTGCGTCCTCCGGTTATTGGGGGAAAACAATGTAATCCTCGCACCCCCAAATACATACAACCCAATTATGCACTCGAAATAGGCATTGTCGGGGTTGAAATGTTCGACGACCCGGAATACTATATTGGAGGCTACCTCGAGAAAACGTATCATCATCTGGCAAAGCATGGGCACGCGGTTTGTCAGCAGAGGTTGGAAATGAACTGTACGGTATATTGTGTGGTTGTGGAGAATCGAGAGATAGCAGAGAGGATTCTAGAAGATCCCTTCCCGATGTTCGAAAATTGCAACCCGAAGCCAAGTCGACCTCAATACCTATTTCACCTTAACCAGCATGGTTATCCTACTTCCTGGCAACGGTCAGCATCAGCCACGAATCCCAATGACCAGCGGATAGAGAGAAAACGGTGGGAGACCTTCGAGGAACGAACTAACCAGTGTGCATCTACTATAGGTGCCTTAGCCCAACAAATGAAAATTATACAAGATCAACAGCAACAACAAGCTTACCAAAACCAATGCGCAATGGGTGCAATGCTTCACACAATGCGTCTCATGAATGACAAGACTCAAGCGCAGCAAGACCTCCGAAGCCTCAAACGCGAATATCTTTCTGCAAAACGCACCTTACTCTTTGCTCAAGGCCAACAGTTATCACCAAAAGAGGTAGAGTTTAGGAAACAGGCGGTCCGAGATCTTGCAGGAGAGCTCGAAGATTTGGAAGAGAATGTCCGTGAGGCAGAAGACAAGGCTTCGGCCTTTCAGGCTGTTGCTTTCCCGGCGCTGATGCCAGCTTCCACCTTTGCGCCTCAGAATCCCGGTGACGTACCCATGAACGAATGTGAACCTGACCAGAGCCCAACATCTCCACATCCACATCCACCTGCGGACAACCAGGCGGAATCCTCAAACCAGGCTCACATCATGGATGCTGAAGAAGCGCAGGTAGCTGGGATTTTGACATCCTTTGCTTCGCGCACCTTGCCCTCACAGGTATTTTTCTTCACCCCCTTTTCTCTTTTTGCTTTTCAAGTCGTCATAGGCATTGGGAAACTCATAAGGCAGTCATCCCATTTCCTTGTTCAACTCTTTGCTGGATGGGACCCCCCATCCACCAGTGGTGGACAGTCTATGGCGGGTCATTTCTCGCGGCCAAATACTTATAACTTTTTCCTATTGAATTTGTTGTATTACTATTTCATTCTTTTTATCATGTCGTCCATGCCTAAGGCACAGGCGTCCACTCCATTTAATTTCAATGCTCTCTCTCTAAACCTAAACGGATTTGCTAACCCAGCAAAAATATCTGCTGCTGTGAATCTCGTGAAGCGAGAATCACCTCATGTCTTTGTCTTTCAAGAGACGAAGTCTTCTGCTCCCATTTCTCAAATGATTCATCTTCCGGAATACTTGATGTCTGATGCCCCGGGTGTTTCCACGGGGGCTCGACACAGGGCTAAATGGGGACTGCTTGTTGGCATTAAACGTGCGGCATGTTCCATTGCCAATATTTATGTCCCTGAGGGGCTACATGGCCGTGTTATCGTTGCAGACTTACTAATTCCCTCCTTAACGGGGGCGGCAATTCTTCACAGATTCATTGCTATCTATGCACCGTGGGATCCAGGGCAGGTAGAGGATGCGTCCCTTCCCTCCTTCTGGGCTCAGGTATTGCACATCTGTCAAGAAACTCCTTCAGCCTTCACCTTGATGGGGGACTTTAACACTGTCACGAGCAGTGTTGAGACCTCATCGGCCTCGTTGCAGTCACCATCCTTACGGAATCAACCTCATTACCTTTCCTTTCTTCGACAGGCTGATGCAATAGATGTGTGGAACAACAGACACGAACGATCATGGGTTGATTCATGGACATACAAGTCTTATGCTGAGGTTCACACCCATCATGCAATTCTTGACCGCATGGCCACCTCAACCACAGGGGTGTTGACAACATATATTGATGTCCTAGCAGACTTCGTCCCTGGAACAGACCATCGGCCAGTGTTAGGAAAAGCAGTATTGACCTCACCAGAAAATCCACGTCACCCACTGATTCCTCCTCCCTTTCCCGTATCTAACTTCTCTCCCCGATATTACTTCCCTCGCAGACATGAACGCCACAAGCTACGAGACTTCTTGGCTACTGTCGATACTTTCATGTCGGAGGCCTGGCCAAGCGGAGCACCAACCACCTTCAATAATGACGACGATTTCACGCATTTTCACCAAACTTTCACCACAATCCTTAAAACCTCCGCCCAGAAACACTTCACCGCGCCATCATCCCACTCCTCAACAACCTCAGCCAAACCAGCCAGTGCCACTATCCGTCAAATCTTACGATCCACTCATCAAATAAATCGATTACTATCCTCCCTTAAACGAAACAAACCTTTCCCAACTGAGTTCTGGGTCAGCCCCATTATGGACGAATTTGCTGAAGCTCACCTTGCATCCCCAAATTTGACATTGACCTCTTTCCTAACATCCCTCCGTCACCTGTTAGCCAAATGCCGATATCAAGAGGAGAAGAAAGTCTTACAGGAACAAGCAGATCGTAGACATGGTGTACAGCTCAATACCTTGCTCCACGGTGGCTCGGCAAAGACTTTTTATCCCTCTTCTTTCTCTTCGCTTCCGGTTGTCCTCTCTTCCAACCATAATCAACCATTTTCAGACCTCATTACAGGGAAAGACAACCTTCTGGATCACACTGTTTCATACTTCACAGACCTCTATGCTCGTTCTCCTCGTCCACCTCAACCGAAGCCTTGGCTGACCTCCCCGTCAATCACAACACTTGCCACAGCAGTAGACGACGTTCCCTTCCACTGGCCCAAACCGCTCTCTATAGCTGACACCCGATATATTTTAAGGAAGGGAAACCGCCGACCTGCCCCAGGCCCAGATGGATGGGAGAAATAGTGGCTTGTACACCTTTCTGAATGTGCGCTCGAATCTGTTCGAGGTTTGTTGAATTACATCATCCTCAATTCTCACATACCAGCATGCATAAAACCGGTCTATATGACAACCATCCATAAACGTGGACCCTCTACATCTCTGTCAAATTATAGGGGCATCACCTGCTCCAATCTTCTGGCAAACCTTCCCTTTGCATGGTTAAACTCCTCCCTCTTACCATACCTGACAAAAACAGGCATCTTACCATCTACGCAAGTTGCTTCCCAACCAGGTATCCAACAAAGGGACCTCATCTCTCTCCTGGCACAGGTACAGACTTGGGCCTCAAGAGAAAACCAACCATTGTTTATTCTGCAGCGAGACCAGAAGAAGGGATTCGACATGCTTGAGCCACAGGGGTTCTATGACGCCTTAGCTGCGTATCACTTACCCTCTTCCATTGAGGAACTCGATCGCTCTGCCCAGTCCCATGTCCCGTATCGTGTGAAGACAGCATATGGCTTCACTAACCCGTTCATAGTAGATGGAGTCACCAAGCAGGGGGGGTCATTATCGCCCCTAAAGTGTATTCTAACTACGAGCCTCTTGAACCATTGGATGACCGACCATTCTCAAGCGAACCCAGGTGTTGCCTTGACCCTCTCATCTCACCAAGCTAACATCAATCGCCCTCATGTATCTGCAGACTCGGTGTCCATCCCTCTGAATTTCGTCGAAGCAATGGACAACTCTCTCATGTTTGCAACTGCTTGGCGAGGCCTGTGTTCAAACGCCAGATTGGCCGATCAATTCCAGACTTCGTACGGATGGGAAACTGCTTGGAGTAAATCTGCGCTATATCTCTTTAACATCGACCTAAGCCCCCCCAACCAAGAATATGCGATGGTTCCCTCTGTTGACAAAGACAATCCAGCTTCTCCAACCACGATTTGGAATCGTGTTCGCATTGTTCGTGACCATATCACGTTCCTTCGTGTCCCTGTAAATCGGCCAGACCTCCAGGCACTCCATATGAAGGAGCTCGTAAACTCATTCTTCCTTCCATACTCATGGAAACCTCTACCTATAACCGCACTCAATCGCATTATTGCACAGCGCCTCATCTCCAAACTTCGGCCATGTCTTGCCCTTCAGCCAATCTCCCCTGACGATGCAACCACCATTGATCACCTTATTGCCCATAAAATCCATCACTACTTTGGGTTTCCTTTCCACTTTCAATCCTCCCTTCTCACTACTCCAATCGACTATTTCGGACTTGGTTTGCCTTCCATTTCTACACTCAACCAAGCAGCCGCCCTTAATGGCTTGCAACGAGACGTATCCCACCCCGTTCCCATTTTCCACAAAACCGCCCAGCTGACCCTAAACGACTGGGCATGTTCATACAACGCATGCATACTACCCACTATCCTTCCTCCACCAAAACGTTCCCTATGCCGTCTTCATAACAAAATCCCCTCTGCTTGGCTATATGCCTGCATGTATCTCGAACCTCACCATCTCACCCTCATCCCCACCAACCTTTCCTTTTTATACTCCCCTCTTACAGCGCTCAAACATTACACCAATACCATTGACGTCTTCCCTTCCTTTGCCACCCTCCCAAAATTATCGCGTTTCACACTGGCTCAACTCCATCAAAATAACATCACAAGAATAGAACACATCGGCTCGTTTTCGTTTTCCCCTCATTACTCCTTCACTTTCACTTACAACCTTCTTCCCCATTTGTCTCCCGCAATAAATCGTCATCTTCGCATTTTCCTTCAATGGTTTGCTACTACATTACCTCACTTACCTACAATTTCTCCAGCCGGTCCCAGTCTGTTCCTCCCACCTCCGATTTGTCAGCAGATCGCAGAACGCTACGTTTCCCTTCTCCCGCTTCTTAATTCCTCTCACATCTCTCAATTCTCAATTCATAATGTATATGCTTCAGATGCTTCCTGCACCTCCTTGCAATATCAGCGAAATCCGACGTACTCTCTTCTATCTCCCTCCTCCTTAACCCTTGCTGTCGTCGGTCCAAATCTTGGCTTCGTGTCTCGCCTCCCATCCAATGCTTACCTAGCGTCAACCTCCCACGCAGAAGTAGCTGCCTGTCTCGCGGCCGTCCTACATGCCTCCACTAAAAGCGGTGGGATTATATATTCGGACTACCTACCCATCGTAAATTGGCTGAACTCTCAAAGTCCTGCTGCCTTCCCATCTGCATTCCATGCATGGCTGCATTCCATTGTACAGCGAGCTCACCCTCCAGAGGTTCGACATGTTAAAGCACACACCAACTCAACCTCGCTGCCCGCGTGTCTAAATCGAGCGGCTGATCACTATGCCTCTAACTGTCACTCGTCCTCCAGTCCACCACTACCATTTCCGATCCCGACCTTCGCTATGGCCCCATTCGTCTTCTTCTCACACCATCGTGGCTTCATAGAAGGAAACATTACCAAATTCATCACCACCAACTTTGCACGGGATTTCATTTTAAATTATCCCGTATGGACGAAACTGTTGGGCTCTCCTCTCTTATTTGATCTCGCTCCGCCTCCTTCTTTCCTGTATGAAAGGACACCTTTCGCATACTCTGCAATGATTCAGCTATATGCTCGTAGTGGCCAGCTAGACTCGAGGGACATTTGCGCTTCTCGGTTTGCCGATGACAGGGGTCCACTGTGCAGGTTCGGATGTTACGACATGGAGTCTCCACACCATGTCTTCATCGATTGTCCCCGGTTTGCAACAATGCGTCGGTCTGCGCGTGACACCATCTTAGCACGCCTCCAGGATAT
>JABAJZ010007190.1:0-10022 GCA_018857265.1 Termitomyces sp. T32_za158 | reverse complement strand
TCGATTACTTGACAATCCCAGGTATATATTTCTTGCTTAAAATTCATCATCTAATGTCATACTACAGCTACCTCTGTCGATGTTGAGCGTGTGTTCAGCCGTGGTAAACTTTTACTAACAGATATTTGCAACTGAATGTCTGCTCAGACCACACGTGCAACTATGTGCCTCGGATTTTGGAGCCACTTGGGCTTGGTGAAAGATGAAGATGTTTTGATGGTAGCAAAGCTTGATGAGGTTCCTGCAGAAGAGGGTTTGGATGGCGAGATCAAGATGCCAGATGGGTGGGACAGTATTGACATATATTAACTTGGGCAGCCTACTATGAAATCGCATATAATACAACAATTTTTGAGGCTGAGTTTACTATGAAATCGCATATATTACAACAACTTTTGAGGCTTTAAGTAGGACCCGGGTCCCGTACCCATACCCGGCCAACCAGTTAAAACCCGTACCCAATACTGTGGGTATGGGTGACCGTGAGTATGGATGCGGGTCAGAAGAAATGTACCCAAGGGTTACCCATGCTATACCCTATCTGTCAGCAGCTGAGCTTGTTGGACCGCGGTTCAAGTGTTTACAAGCCAGAGACTCATGTTCACGCCATGGGGCTAAGCCAAAGACGCCGGAGTGCAGCCTCAGGAAGGCGGGGTTCTTAGGACGGTGGAGATAGACTGCGAGCAGGAGTGAGGGATGAAGGAGCTGTTTGGCAGCAGCTCACCTCATTCTGGAAGGCTGGGTGACCAGAGGATGCAAATGCAAGCAGGTAAAAAAGAAGGGGGAGACAAAAATAAACAAGGCCTGCAAAGAACATGAAGGAATTTGAGAGGGATATGATGGCCTTGGGTGGCAGGAGACACACGGAATATTCATTGAGATGGGTTGTTACTTTGACACATTGATTCTGATGCCTGCCATCCTTGATTAGGCCTATACAGCACAAAGCCCTGACATATAGTCTTGGATACTTTGCCAGTATGCCCTGGAGTCCTATACAGTACACCTATACAGTACTTCAGGACTAATCTGGCTCAGCCTGGGATAAGTCCCTTCTCCTCAAGTACTTAAGTCGTAGTGAGCCAACTTGTACAGTAGTCTTGGTATTTGCATAAACCTCATGGCCTTGTTTCATTCACCTCATCACTTTCTTGGCTTGACTCTATCCTTGATCTCGTCTTGTCTCCCCAAACCCTTTTCTAGAACAACCTCAAACCTTCCCACCACTCTTTGAACCACTTTCCTGCCTGCCTCCTCAACTCTCATCCTTAATTCCAAGGCCCGCCTTTGCTTCCCAGCTTTACTTTGCCTCTAATCAGCACTCAACACACTCTATCCCCACAACTATTCTGAAAGGACCCCATGAATCCCCAGAACTTGTCTACCTCACCCCAGACTACTCTTCTTAGCCTTGAACTACTCTCACCTATCCTGGACCACCGTTACCAGTATTGGACCACCTCTAACTTTCCTGGACTTTGTCCCCTTGCACAGGTCTTGTGTATTTAGCTATATCTCATCTGCCTTATAAAGCCCCACTTTGGAAGAAGCCTCTGTCATCAGCAGAACCTGGTATGACCCACCTTCAGAGCACACCACACAACCCCAGGACATTTCCACCAACCCCCATGTCTTACCCTGCCTTTCCTGACAGTTGCTCCACCCTCCCGCATGCCCAGTCCCCCACCCTACTGACCCTAACACCCAGCAATCACTGCATCAACCCTGTCTTATCCTACCATGCTGCAATCACCTGCATCAGCCCTGACTGATCTTATGGCACTGCAACTACCCGCATCACCTGGCAATCACTCCGGCAATCACACCCAACACCCAGGATTGACACCTAATGTTAGACCACTTACTATGCTGATCCTGCTGCCCACCACCCCTGATTAGGCCTGCACAGCCTGGAGCTACAACATATGATCCTAGATCCTTCACCAATACACCCCAGAGTGCCATACAGTACATCTATACAGTACTCCAGGACTGATCTGGCTCAGCCCAGGACAAGTCCCTTCCCTCTCAAGTACTTAAGTCATAGCCAGTCAACTTGTACAGTAGGCTTGATATTCAAATAACCATAACTTGAACTTGCAACTGCTTTGTGACTATTCCACGTTAACTTTGACCTTGTCTTGCTCATAGACTTGCTCATAAACCTCAAACTATTGTGTTAATCCATTTTGCCTTGTGAACTTGTCTCTGAATTGTCCTCTTGTCATTTTACTCTGTCCCAGCCTTGTCTCATTTGACTTGCTACTTCCTCAACTCAGATCCATCCCTGATCTCATCTTGTCTCTGTCAGGTTCTGCTGACCTCGGAGGCTTCTTCCGAAGCAGGGCCTTACAAAGGCGGACTAGATGTAGCTAGATACACTCAACCTGGTGCAAGGGGACGAAGTCCAACACAAAATTGAGGGGGTCCAGGATGGCCCGGGGTGTGGGAAAGTGGTCCGGGATGGTCCGGGGCATGGGAAAGCAGTCCAGGATAAAGTAGATGAGTTCTGGGATATGGCAGGGTGCTTTTGGATAGTAACAATTAATGGATTATGGGGACAATTGCTGGAGTTACAAGAACAGGGGGAAAGCTGAGTCCAGGATGGTCCGGGGCATAAGAAAGCGGTCCAGGATAAAGTAGACGAGTCCTGGGATATGGCAGGGTGCTTTTGGATAGAGTGACGAAGTAACAATTAATGGATTATAGGGACGATTGCTGGAGTTACAGGAACAGGGGAAAGCTGAGTCCGGGATAGCCCAGGGCATGGGAAAGTGGTCCGGGATGGCCCAGGGCATGGGAACCAGGGGAAACGAGGTAAAACTGGGGTGGAGACAAGTGCCAGGCTAAATGAGAAGGGAAACAAGTCAATGTCGGAACGAAACAATGGGGACAAGGCAAAACAAAGTAAGAGAGGTTCAAACTGAAGCAGTAGAGTCAACAAGGCAGATTCCGGAGGCAGGCTATCACAATTCAAAGATTCAGATCAGAGGATTCCAGGGATTCAAAGTTCACTGGTTACAATGCAGGTAATTCGGTAGTGGTGTTCAATATCAAGACTAAGGTACAAGTGAGCTACCTATAGTCTTATATACTTCCAGCATATGTCTCGGGTACCTACAATACGGTCCGGGACTCTATGAGTAGGTCCGAGACTCTATAAGTGGCAACGGAGCGGATAACCAAGTATATACTAGGAGGATCAGTCCTGGAAATGTAATTAGCCTTATGATATAATTAGCCTGTTGCTATAATTAGCCCGTTGACATAATAGGCATTGGCTGTGATGCGTGATGGCTGAGTAACAGCTAAGACAAGTGCCGGAGAGGGTGTGGTGTGTTGAAAGAGATGGGCAAGGAGTGTGGGGGTCCCGGAAAAGATCCAGGAATAGCCAGAATAGATCAGGAGGGTTGAGAATAGGGAAGGAGTGATGCCAAGAGGTCTGGAGTTATGTCACAGGGTCTGGAGTTATGTCACAGGGTCTGGAGATGCTGGTAGGTCCGGAGTGTGGGATTTGTAATGTGAAAGGGTCTGGAGTGTGCGGGTTGTGACAGTCTCCCCCAATTCTTGCACCTGGACTACTCCCAAACCTTCCTTGTCATTCTTGGACCTCATTCCCACCTTCTCCTTGACTGTCATAATTGTTCCCTAAAGTCTACCATTGTCCTATCAACTCTACTTATCTTTTGACCCCTGCTACCTCTACCACTACTCTAAAAAGGACTCTGCCATATCTCAGGACTTGTCCACTTGATCCCAGACTATGCTACCTATGTTCCAGACCACCTTTCCACATCCCAGACACCTTCCCTGCCATTAACCTCCAATCTAGCCCAGACTTCATCCCCTTGCACAGGCTGTGTGTAAGTAGCTACATCTTGTCTGCATTGCAAGTCCCCGCTTTGGAAGAAGCCCCGGTTGTCAGCAAAACCTGACAGAACCTGACAGATTGTAGAGTTTCACACCATAAGGTGGTCTTCAACTGCAAAGTCTGCTACTTGACACAACACACCTTACTCACAAATAAGCACAAGATAGACACAGTGTCCCATGAGTATAGCAGCAAGGGGTCATTGTGTATGAAAAAATGCATGGAAAAGTGGATGAACACAAATGCATGTATGTGTAAGACCATTCCACCCACTAATACAACAAGATTACAATCAAGAAGACTTCTTACCAGAGCAACATCAAAATAAAATCAATCAGATTCAATAGTGACAATTTTGCCATCATAAGCCAGGCTAAAGCCCCATCCAGGACAGCTGCTTGGGCCCAGCTTGGCCTGGCTTACATTATTGGAATCCTGATCATCACACCATCAACTTCAGCATATCACACACACCCCTGGTGGCACAATAGGTGCACTTGACTCACCCTGGCCACCATGATAGCACAATAATACCATTGTCTCATGGACAACTCTATATACAAGTAGATAACATACACCACCCTCAGTTAGTTATACTCAACTGAGGGTGAGCATCTTACACACATCACATACATCTTTCCATAACTGATGTCGTACCATAGATTACATTCTTACCCATTGTCTAGGTATGACGGAAATGTAGTCAATTATACTCAACTGAGGATTACATTCTTACCAATTGTCTAGATCACTGTGCCAGGCTTCTAACATGAATAGGCCCAGCTTGGCTCAGCTGATGGCTTGAAGCCAGGCCAGAACATCACTCTGTGGGTCATCCACCTCATGGTTACTTGTCTATGGCTCATTTGATACTCAGGCCACTGTACAACACACTTGAGGATTAACAAAGCATTTCTTCTGTTATGCACTGGAGGAGGGTGCATGCATGTGCAGGAGATGGCTCCAAGTTGAGAAATGGTGTCATCGGATTTGAGAAAAGTGACAGAAAGACAAGTGTGAGAACTGTAGATGTCATTAGCTTGTGTGAGATAGTTATTATAGATGTGACACATCAAGTGTACAGAGGCAGAGTGTTATAGAAAGACACAGTGCCCAATGCCTTTGAAAGACAATCCATGCACACCAGATGACCAAAGCATCATTAATGACTGGCTATATGAGTTCAGCTCCAGATTGTGGAATTTCTTTTTGTGTAAATCACTCACAGGGACAAGGTTGAGCCACACTAGGACTACATTCCAATTTTCAAGATTTGTGCTGACCATGATGAGCATGTTGAGAAAGAATTGTACTGTTTCCTTGGAAAAATTGAGATTCAATAATTGGAATTGCAATCTGCACCACAGTATCTCTGCTTAATGCAACAATACCCAGCCAAACAACTGCTAGTTGGTATCTGGATCACCAAGTTTGTGCTGTATGCCTGATTAACAGTGGAGATCAGGTTGAGTGCAAGTGCTTTTCTTACACCTATCATACTGGCAAGCAATAATGATTGCAATTGGCATCAATAAACCTGTGGAGAGGTCAGTATCTGGTGTTAGGTTGAAGAAAGATGTTTACCATAGAAAAAAGCTTGAGTTGCTGTTTTAGCAATTCAGTCCACCAGTAAACTCTGCCCAATGCCTTGAAGGTCTTGTCGTTCTTCAGGAGTTATAGTGAGTTAAACTAGCCAGCTATGTATTAAATCACTGTGGGGCTGGATTAAAATAAGTTTGATTTATATCGATTTAAATCATAAGATTACAGATCACATGAATACATGTCGACAGTGAATCAGACTTAGTAACTCCATGATGATCAAAACTCTTGACAGTGAGAATGGTTTCGAAGACGTCTTGCATCGCCCCAGATGATGATCAAGACATCTTCTGCGTTGCTCGCAGGACCTATTCGTGCCTTCGGTTATGGATACAAGGCCAGTCATCGTCCTACCAATTTTTTTTCGTTGTTCGTGGATCCTCAGGCAAAGCTCACTCGGGCTATTCAAAACATGTCGCCCGATTGCAAGAAGAGAGCTATCAATTACAGAATCTGATCGTGAAACAAGTGACGCTTCTATTGTTCTAAGAATGGAGCTCAGGACAGGAAGCGAGGGAAATGAGGCTTGTAAGCAATTAACCAACGAATCTGTCAGCCAATGGAAATGGTACTGTTTCCTTGTGATGACAGTGACACGCGTGAAAAACATAAATGCACTGACCCGCCGACTCCCGTCTAATCAAGAAACCTGGTCGCGCACGAAAAAGGCTACGCCAAGTCCCTCAAGTTGATACAATCGCCATGGCAGCTCTCAGCGTACGCTGCACCATGCGCGCCTCCGCCCTTGAGATACACTGCTACAGGTGTCTACGACGCTCGCAAGGGGTCAGTAGTGGCCGCATATGGCAAATCCATCACAATTTGCTCTTTGCCTTCCTGCAGTGCATATAAGCAGATAAGACTGTCAAGAGGAAGGTGATCATTAGCATAGGAAGCTCCCTGGAAGTAAAACTTGGTTCAGGCATGCCCACTGTCCTGAACCTTAGCGAGGTGGCAAGCGCTCATTGCTCTGCACCCGACAGGCATCAACGAGAGGCAGGCCCACTGTCCTGAGCCCCAACACTTGCGAGAGGCGACAAAAGATGTAGGGTGGTTGCACGGATACTTGTTTTGATTGGGTATGTCCTGGCTGAAGGATACCTCAAAGCGCAGTCACAGCATGCAGGTGGTTGTGTGGTATTGGCGGGACCTCTGGCGCCCGCTATCTTTGCTGGCCGAAGGAGAGCGTTGCGAAAGTTAGAAGCCCGAGACATCGAGGGAAGGAGACCGTCTCGGTCTCATGGCAGCCGAGACGTCTGTCGCGTATGGGGAAGAGTGAGCGCGGAACTGAGGGGGGGGGGTGCGCGATGGGTGAAGAGAAACACACCGATGCCGTTCGAATCAGCGTGTCAACAGGTTCAGAGAGTAGCGTGTCGCAGGCGTTGCATTGGGGAGAGCTTGCTCGCGAGTCCGTTGCAAGGCGCCATGGTAGTATCAGTGTTTTTGCACAAGTCCATGATGGCCTCAGTGCCAAAAGGGTTCGATTGAGAGGTTCCTGTATCAAAGTCAACTGTAAGGACGTGGAGGCAGCCACGCTGCCCTGGGACACGCCTACCCTTACCTCGTCCCCGACCAGTCATGGCTGTGCGACGTCGGCGGATAGGACAAAGGGGGCCGTTGCAGAGTTAACTAGCTCGAGAACACGAGAAAGATGAGGGTCGCGTCTCTTAGAATCGTCTCTGGTCTGTTCGTGACGTGACGTCAGGGAGCTTGGGTCACGCGCTTGTCACGCGTCGCACTTATGACGGTTGGACGTCCTCGCTTTTGGCTCGCTTATTTCGTTCCTCCCTTGCAATTCTGCGAAGTGATTCCGGTACTCACGAACATGTCTCAAACACAGACATGTGAACAGGCATCGATTAAAAACTCGTGATACAAAGTTTTCAGCGATTAAATGTACCCCTGAGGCGTATATCTCTGCTCGATGCCCCGATATAAATATTGAATGTCCCAGACGATCGGACCCAAGTCTGACTCGGGGTATCCCAAATGCTGCAAAAGCCATTATAAGTCGTCAGGTCAATTCCGTTTACAATCAATGAATTACCTCATATCTCTTTCACTAAGTGTCATGTTCACAAGAGAGCTTGCACCGACATCCAAGAAAACCTCTTCAAATCCTCGCAGGACTTTACTAGGCTCTCCTGCACTAGAGGGATAACCAAGGTATAATTGGGGCTTTTCCGCGCCTGCAAAGGCGCCAGTGTTTCTCACTGTGAATGTGACGATCAGTGATGTTCCAGACCAGGTCATCAACGAAGGAGAATAATCGAATGTTGTGTATGACAACCCATAGCCAAACTCAAATCTGGGTATGATGCTATTAGCCTCCATGTACCGATAGTCAAGGAGGAGTTTTTCTGTGTAGTTGAGCTAGTTGGGTGACGATTTATTAGTTGGATGACTTTTGTATAACTCCACAACTTACATCTGGAGAGACGTCAACTGAGATAGTAGTGCCATAATCGCTTTCAGACTGTGAAAGAGCCGCATCAGCATTGGAGACGACCGCAAGTGGAATTACCTTCACATCAGCAATACTGAAAGGGAGGCGTCCACTTGGGTTATATTTCCCATATATAACATCAACAATAGAGGGTCCAGTCTGTTCTCCGGGTGCTCCAGCATAGATAATAGCTGTGATATTCGGGTGCGTAGACCAGGGCATGTACACGGGCCCTACTGAGTGCACAACGACGACAGTGTTATTATTGACTGCCGCAACTGCCTCGACCTATCGAGGTTGCATCAGGCCGCAATGAAGACACAGCATTGATCGTCTTACCAAGCTCCCGCCTTCATACCATAATTCCAAGTCGTTGCGATCGCCCTGATTGCCTTCCACAGTGACGTATATTCCGAGTTCTCCGCTCATACTACGGGACCCTATCAATGAATGTCACCAGATGAAGAACAAGTCTATTCACGCATTGACAAAAACCAAAGCGACATCTTTCCCTGTCGCAGCCGCGGGACCTGCGGTCAGATCGTTTGAAAGCGAAGATGTTATATTCGCGGACGTTCCAACGAAAGACGTAATCGCGTCAATAGGAGGTACGATAAACTCAAGTGAGTTCGACCCCGAACCCCATCTGAGAACATCTGATCAGGGAAGTGGCGTGAGTGAGGAATTACTCGGACCGACCCGATCGACATCGTTCCATCGTTACACTCATTCATATCATTACAATTCATATTTGGCATCCTCGCGTCTTGACCAACCACAGCAATCGTCTTGACCCTCGATGCTGTAAGGGGCAAACCACGTATAGTTATTCCACCCGGTTCACCCGCAGTAGCTGTCCTGTTGTTCTTGAGGAGGACAGCAGATGCGGACGCAATCTCGCGTACGAGCGCTGTGTGCGTGTCCGACCGCACGGAAACGTTGAGATTGAGGGAACCTGAGCCGTCGGGGTGTTGAACGTCAAAGTTGACAGGCGGAAACCCCTACAAGTCCAGTCAGAGAAGTCAAAGATTTATGGTAAAGTTTGAATACTGAATCCTGGCCAAAACGGTACCATGGTGCGAGGACACGCGTGACCATCTGGTTGAGCCTCTGCAATAGAAGGTCCATAGACCATACTCATAAATGTGTTAAGATGGATCTTACATCTGCTGAGACCAAGCCCGATTCGACTGCAGACTTTAACCCCGCGAACACCCCACCCCCTGGATGAAGATATAAGTGTATAATGTCTTGATATTTTCAATTACATACCAATAAATATGAAGTCTCCTGGTTGTTCCATATCAAGCCCGGCATTTGCATTGTCACTTGCGGAATCGTGCGTCGCGCCCCAATCACTCACGACATACCCTGTTCCAAGTTCCTTGAATTCCTTGGGTCCAAGTTATACAACAACGCTGGAATACCTTGAAAACCGTTGCGTCGCAGGAGACCGTCGTCTCCAATCAAAGCAGCGTTATGGCAGCTAGATGTATGATTGAATTGATTGTAGGCACACATGACAGATGCGACACCCGCCTGTGAGAACGTCAAGTGTGCGCACTCGAAATCAATATTGAGAATATGACGTACTTCAATGCTCCTAAGGAACGGATACCAGTAGATCTCAGCCAGCGTCCTGTCATCGACGTTTGCATTGAGGCGATAGCGTGAGTGCTCTTGATTGTTGGCAATGAGATGTTTTGCACATGCTTGAACACCAACACTTTGTACTCCTGTAATCGTTTGGAATGCGCCTTCGCCATTCAAGTATGGGTCTGGACCAAAGCTGGCGCTCCTTTCAAGGCAGGATGAAAAACAGTAACAAGATAATCACAAACCTCTCCCATCCCCTTCCGCCTTTCGGGTTACGCATCTGGATAATTGTGAATGTTAAGAGGAGACCGGGCATCATACAAAACGTACGATATCCATGGCCGGTCCGAGCAAAACACTTAGGCATAACAATCAACCGAGTCCATAAGTGAACGAGAGGTTAGTTAACTCACTGGATCCCCTTGCCTCGGAACTCCTCTCCAAGTGCCTTCCCTCTCTCAAGCATGAGTCTTCTACTGAACGTAGACGCAACATTGATTCCTGTAG
>JABAJZ010007189.1:0-10047 GCA_018857265.1 Termitomyces sp. T32_za158 | reverse complement strand
CTTGTTTCCCACTTGAAAGATTTTTTGGCCCTAACAGTGGATTAACGAATAAATAAAAAAGAAAACGATTCCCAAAGCAAGTAGGAGGGATCATGCGTTCAGTGAGAAACGTCACGTGAGCGGCAGCTGCACGAGTTTTTTCAGAATGGGTCCTACCCGCGACTGTATTCTATGGTATCTCTAGATCTTCTCTACGGTCAAGGTTCCTCTTGATATGCCAAGAAACTGAGAACACGTTACATCTCATTCGATAGTTAGCCTTCTTCTGCAAAAAAACAGGCTCGTGCTTCACACTCATACCACTCGGTATATGTGATTGGAAGACATCCGTTATATCATCCTGGAGTAGGGCTTCTCCCTTTGTATACCAGGTCCTCAATGTTTTCGACCTGCTCGCCGGAGTTCGTTTGTCAGCTCTCTCCAGTGAGAGATACTGATTCTTTTAAGTGCAGCCTCTCCCAGGACATGTATCATCAATGGTCATGCGGCTTTGAGAGTGCTGACCCTTTCCCCATTGATGATTTTGATCTCTGCTGTACAGCAGGTCGGAGGGGCTACTCTTCCATCCGGGATCGCGTGCCCTCATCGGATTCCTCACCACCCTTGATTCATGGTAGTCCAACGATAAGATCACGATGATGTCGTAGTAATGCCTGGTAACTTTCATGTTCGCTCGTACCATATAAGTCATTGATCACGTTTGACAACAGGCATCCTGTGCGTTACAGACAGAAATGCTTTCCACATCGAACTAGAGGGAATTCATATAAAAAACGACATCTCCCCAGTTCGGCGCTTCAGCAGTCCCAGCAATACCAAAGTGACCATATCTCCCGCACTCAAGACTCCACTGAATAGTTCCGACGACGACATCCATCATGACCCTGATGTATATGGCAACCTTGGCGTCTTCGCTCCCTCCAAATGACGGTAACAACTTGTTCAGTTGTTCCGCTTCCTTTAAGGTTTTGCAGAACTGTCTATATGTGTAGTCAATAGCGCCCTGCCGATCGTTCTCGAGCAAGCCTGTCTTAGAATCTTTGAGGGCGACCGTGATGTAATTATGGTATGCGCCACACTCAAAAAATTCTTTCTTGTATGAAAAAAGGTCCTATCGATAAATCAGTTCCTACGATCAAGGACGTAGGGAGAGGGGGGAGGGGAGGCGGACAAAGCGACTAACGTTCGCGAGAGCAACAAGGTCAACAAATCGTTCTTCCATCTTTACGATGTCAGGGTGAAACAGGATTTCATCAGCAATATCCAATCCATATATCCAGCGTCCAATATCAAAAAGCGGACGGATACCAATCGTATCTCTTCGAGCCTTCATATATGTCTCCAGGTCAAGTCCGCATACAGAGCTTTCTCTATCGACGGCTTCTTTCACCATGCTCTCGGCGAGGCGGATATTGTCTCTGACTAGGAAATGCCGGTAGGGGTCTTTGACAGCAGACAGCACACGACGGGTGATACTAGTCAAAAGGAATGTGTAAGCTGCTGAAAGCCGGGAATACTTCAGATGACCTCACTCTTTGATGATTTCTGCTGCAGGTTCTCCCGTTTCACCCAGTGTCTGTTCAAGTGCTTGCTTAAAAATGTCTGCCCATTTCTGCGCTTGGATGCTGGTGGCAGGCTCATCGCTGGAGACATGCTTACCAGTATGAAACCTGAAACCTAAATTTTAGTATACTCACGTTAGCTGTTCAACGAGTCGAGAAAGTATCAGATATTCGCTGATAATGCGTGAGTGCTCTAAACTTGATTCTGGAAACATTCTGGAAACAGCAAGAGGGATTCTTGTATCCTTCCATGCCTGGAAGAGGGCTTGATTATCAAAATTTAGTTTCACAGTACAATGATGATTGTGTACCTCCTTGTGTAAATCGCTTAATATGCAGCATGCATCAATCCATGCGGTGTGTTGTGTCTCGAGAATGTCGATGTTAGAGCTGTTGGATTTGACGTATGCCTGCAGGTGGTTCAAAAGGTTTGGGATGTGGTATTGAACCATTGTTATGAGAATTGAGGTGATGAGGCGGGAAGAAACAGCCCTTCCGTCGTGGCTCTCTCACTCCCCCGCTTCTTATTTCAATAGTGCCGGCGGTTAAATTTTACTTATTCATTCACTCTCACATGTGTTCGTAGTCCGCAAGATTTGAGCCTTTCGTGTCACTTGTTTATACTTCTTTTCTGATTGAGTTCTGCTCTAGATTCATATATAAACACACCGGCAGATTCGAGAAGTTTCCGGCAGGAGGATTTGACCGGTTTGAAGTGAATGATTTGAAAAATCTGGCATGCCTCGTGTTTTCGAATCAAACTTTGTTTATAACCAACTTCGCATCGTATGGCAGACATGAAGAAACCGAGACAAATGACCAAGTCGCCCTCAAGAAGGCTTGAAGGAACAAGACGATTTTCCTTCCGTTCAAGTTCCATAATCTTTTTTGACACAATGACAAAGAACCATGGAGAGAGGCAAGTTGATTGTCGAAATATTAGAGACTGCCGACTCGGGGGTCGCGCCGACTATGCCGGAAGAGTAGTGGCAAAAACTCTTCGAACTTGTTGATCGATATCACATGGCTTGCCGAAAGCGAGGGGCAGGGTGGTAAGAACATGCACAACCCGTTAAGTACTAGTATTCATGGTCGCAGGTTGGCCACGGTCCGTCTCACCATGATTTGTAGTCATCAAATTGATTTCTCTCCAGTGCCAATGAGGCTATCAGTTGTCTGCGTTGCGTGTAAATTGGTCATATTTTATTGTATTATTGGCTCATTCATCAGGTATGAGTGGGTTGCGTATATGTAGTGACAGTGCAATATTTCGAGTGATGACCATGAGCACGGTGGTGATATTAGACGAATAGATCTGACCGACAAAACAGCATGTACAACATCTTCCGTCGATATTGCAACGTTCATAGCAGTCCGTGATCCACTTGGACGCGTCGGGGAAGGAATGCTCACGTGCTCCTGACGTCACGTCATCACCTACTTCTCGTCCTTTTGTCGCTTTGTCTTTTGATTAGCTGGCGCTTCAAATGAAATCCTGAAATTTTTTTTTCATTTCGTCGCTGCGTCATACCAATAACGAATTTACTTACTTCAAGGATATCGCGATGCAGATATGCGCATTCTCACATGGAACATCGTATGTCAGCGTTACAGCACACGGTATAGTGTGGAAACCCTGATTGTCTAATAGAATGGAGTGAGGACATTACCCCAATATCACCCGTGGGTACCGGCCAGTAATGTTTCACCCCCGGTCTGATGCAACCCAAAAGGTGGAACACTATGGCAACTTTCGCAGATATTTTGGACGCCCTAGAGGCTGATGTTCTGTGTTTCCAGGGTCAGATAATAAACGCGTCCTGGCCGCTCCATCTGACAGTATCCAGCAGAAGTCAAATCCTCTCGCGCGGGCCTGTCAAAAGGGGTCGCCGTTCCGCCATCATATCACGCCTTTTTTTCGTTCCCGATTAGAAAAAATGGTTATTCTGGGGTCAGCACGTACGTCCGCACAACCTGTGCGGTGCCCCTCAAGGCAGAAGAGGGGCTATGCGGTATCGTACAGCCTAAGCCTCCTTTGACGGGTGAGGAGCGCATATCCACCACGGAAGGGTATCCCCAACGCGTCCTCGAAAGCATTGACGACGATATTGATTTCAAGGACCTTGATAGCGAGGGGCGGACGCTTGTGCTCGACTTTGGCTTGTTCGTGCTCATCAATGTCTACTGTCCTAATGACGGCAACGGAACAGATGAACGAAACAAATACAAGGCGGATTTCCATACGGTGCTGGAAGCGCGCATTAAGGGTCTCGTCGAGGTAGAAGGGAGGGAAGTCATTCTTGTTGGAGATCTGAACGCGTGCGCCGCCGTGATTGACCACTGCGAAGGTCCGCTTATGGTCGCGAAGGGGCTAGCGGAAGGGTTGGTGGGAGAAGAAGGATTTTGGGGGAAAGAGTGCAGGAGGTGGATGAGGGACTTTATGGTGACCGAGGATGGGACTGGCGGTCATATGGTTGACATAACTAGACGCCTTTGGCCAGATCGGAAAGGCATGTATACCTGTACGTTGATTCGTCCTGTTCCCCTTCTGCTCAGTCTCTGACTGTTTCACAATACAGGCTGGAACACCAAGATATCTGCGCGCGATTCTAATTACGGTACGCGTATAGACTATGTCATGATTACTCCTGGTCTTCTCCCCTGGGTCAAAAGTGCTGATATTCAGCCCCATATCAAAGGCAGCGACCATTGTCCAGTCTATGTTGACCTTCATGATGAGATCGTGGGCTCGACGGGAGAGACAATCAGACTCCAGGATGTCATCGGTGCAAAGAAATGTTCCCCCATGGAGCCCCCAAGGATTGCTTCGAAATTCTGGGACGAATATTCAGGAAAACAAAGGCTGCTCCAACATTTCTTTGAAAAGTCAACTGCCATTCCGCCTTTGCCCGCCTCTAGTCCAGAAACTCCCGATGATCTCGATGGTGCATCCATAGTGCTTGAATCTCGACCTGCAGAGTCTTCTGCGACACCATCATCGTCTTCTGGCGCACATTCCAGTGAAATCTCTCAGAAATCGCCACCAGCTTCCCACCCTCCACAATCCCTACCGTCATCAACAACCGTCAAACGCAAACTGACAGCGGACACTCTGTCTCGTACAAAGAAAAAACCGAAACAGACCAAATCAAGTGAAAAGAAGACCGGACAGGCAACTATTGCTTCTTTCTTCGCAAAGTCGTCCACTTCTGCGACGACGTCATCATCGAAGCAAATATGCAAGTCTCGGGATGCTGGGCATGTTTCAGCTCCTTGCGCGGGTGTCATCATCGATGTCGATAATGTGGACGTGGACGTCTCCTCCCAAACCGAAGCAGAAACGCTATCTCTAAGTCAACGAAGTAGCGATTCAACTGATGCAAAACAAGCTTGGTCGAGCATCATGGCTCCTGTCCAACCTCCGAGGTGTACAGTCCATGGGGAGCCGGCCAAGGAGTTGACAGTGACGAAACCTGGGCCTAACAAGGGGAAGAAATTTTTCATCTGTTCACGGTGAGTTCTTACGCTTTGCGTTTGGACGAGGTGTGATGTTAATGCACCGTTTGCATAGACCGGTTGGGCCGGGTTATGATAGAGGTCGCGCTGAAAGGCGGAGAGAAGATGTTGATCCAAAGTGGAGGTGCGACTTCTTCAAATGGTCTAGCGACGCCAGACGCCAGATGAGACCACTGTAAATAATATTATACCTGTTTATCATTACAACGGCTTGTGAAGCTGTATTTATTCGTCAATTAGGTGATGACATCTAAAACCAGAGTAACTAACAAAGATGCTATCGCGGAGCGCTTTGAACAGGTAAGTTACTCGTCGAATCTCAGGGATTTCTTGTGTACATCAAGTCTTCCGCCCACGGTGTTCATATTCTCTGACGTTCAGTAACGGTAAATATGAATGTGTAGGAGTAATGTGACCTAAGGGGTTCATCGATCATCTTCAAGAGTGATGGCTTGAAGGTGTGCTTCAAGCAGTGCCTTTATCTCCGCCTTTCTCGCAATCTGAGCCAACATCAATGTCGTTCTCATAAATGTCTCGAGATCTAGCTGCACGTGGAACTGGTGGATCTAATCAAAACACTCTGTACAAAAACATAACAACCAATAATGCACACGCAACGCAGATAAACGATAGCCTTGGTGGCACTTGAGAGTCAGTTTGATGATGACAGCAAGATGTATAAGGACCGTACCAGCCTACAACCATCATGATTATACCTCGTATCATAAAAGATTACGGCGGGGAAATACCTCGAAGCCCTTGAAGCATCCTTGACGACGACTTAATGGTGCGTCACTGTCTGTATGATAGCATTTCACGGTGTTTATTCACCTCTTGACCTGAGCCAAGAGGCCAGCCAAGTGTGCCCATCACACTACAATCAATCAGTTGGAACCCCAAAATGAGCAGAGGTGTCAAATTGGCACCCGAAAAATACTATTCTACATGATGCTGCTCATTTGTCATCAAGTACTCATATGATCAGGTGGGCCGGTGCGCCTGCGTTTTGACATTGGCAACTTTGACGTCAAATATGAGAGGAGGAGGAGGAGGAGGAGGAGGTAAGAGGTAAGTGCTATCATAAAATAACGTCATATGATGTGTTTACTGAATCCGGAATAGAATTCTATCATATCAAGAATAGAAGTCAAAACAAATAACATAAAGGGCTCAAACCGTTCAAAAGGGCCTCGCGGGAGAAAGAGCTCGAGCCCTTCGTTTCAATTTTTGGCTTTTGAATAGTGATCGATCAATGATGGATTAGAGCAGTGCGCTTCGTTACTCATGCGGGGTTACAGTTGCGACCTGAGACTTATATTGCCGACCTAGGGAAGAGATGTTAGTATCTGCCTCATCGTCTCATTCGCATAACAATGGTTCAATACGGCATCCCAAACCTTTTGAACCACCTACAGGCATACGTCAAATCTAACAGCTCGAACATCGACATTCTCGAGGCGAAACACACCGCATGGATTGATAAGTGCTGTATTTTCAGCGATTTACACAAGAAGGTATACAGCCATCATTGTACTGTGAAACCAAATTCTGATAATCAAGCTCTCTTCCAGGCATGGAAGGATACAAGAATCCCTCTTGCTGTTTCCACAATGTTTCCAGAATCAAGTTTGGAGCACTCGCTCGTTACCAGCGAATACCTAATACTTTCTCGACTCATTGAACAGCTAACGTGAGTACACTTGAATCTAGGTTTCAATTTCAGGTTTCATACTGGTAAGCATGTCTCCAGCGATGAGCCCGCCACCAGCATCCAAGCGCAGAAATGGGCAAACATTTTTAAGCAAGCACTCGGACAGACACTGGGTGAAACAGGGGAACCTGCAGCAGAAATCATCAAAGAGTGGCGTAATCTGAAGTATTCCTGGCTTTCGGCAGCTGACACATATCTTTTGACCTAGTATCACCCGTCGTGTGCTGTCTGCTGTCAAAGACCCTGACCGACATTTCCTAGTCAGAGACAATATCCGCCTCGCCGAGAGCATGGTCAAATAGACCGCCGATAGAGAAAGCTCTGTTGCTGGACTTGACCTGGAGACATATATGAAGGCTTGAAGAGATACGATTGGTATTCGTCCGCTTTTTGATATTGGACGCTGGATATATGGTTTGAATATTGCTGATGAGATCCTGTTTCACCCTGACATCGTAAAGATGGAACAACGATTTTGTTGGCCTTGTTGCTCTCGCAAATGTAAGTCGCTTTGTCCTCCTGTCCCTGCGGCCTTGATCATAGGAACCGATTACTAGCTTTCTATACAGGACCTTTATTCATACAAAAGAGAAATTTTCTGAATATGGCGCATACCATAATTACATCACGGTCGCCCTCAAAGATTCTGAGACAGGCTTGCTCGAGAACGATGACAGGGCGCTATTGACTACACATATAGACAGTTCTGCGAAACCTTAAAGGAAGCGGACCAACAGAACAAGTTGTTACAGTCATTTGGAGGGAGCGAAGACGCCAAAGTTGCCATATACATCAGGGTCATGATGGATGTCGTCGTCGGAACTATTCAGTGGAGCCTTGAGTGCGGGAGATATGGCCACTCTGGTATTGTTGGGACTGCAGAAGCGCCGAAATGGGGAGATGTCGTTTTTGATGTGAATTCCCCCTCTAATTGCTCATAAGAAGATTAACTTGATGGCATGTCTATGGTAGTTTGACTGGAAAGCATTCCCGTCTGGAACGCACAAGAAACCTGTTGTCAAAGCGTGATCAAAGTGAATGGGAAAAGTGAACATGAAAGTTACCAAGGGTTTACTACCACATCGTCGTGATCCTATCAGTGGACGACATGGTGAGGCATCCGAAGAGGGCATGAAATCCAAGATTGATCCTCCCCCACCTGCTGTACAGGAAAAAATAGAAACCGTCAATGGAGAAAGGCTCAGGTTCTACACATGTCCTGGGATATGCTGCCCTAGAGGATTCAGTATTTCTCAATGGAGAAAGCTGACATTCAGGCATTTCGGTGAGGAGCTGACGCTCACCGTTACATGTGTGACGTGTGACGTTGTCCGAAAACTTGTTTCCGAAGACCCGACGCGCTCTCGCGGTTTCTCTGGACTCGAGCTGGAGTAAGTAATGCAATCTTATGTTATTCAACTATTTCATTAGTTTTTATAGTAAACAGCATGCTCCCCGGGGTTTCTCGAGCTGGCCCATCTTTCATCCTCAAACCCAGCGTCACAGAGGCTTCTCCGGTCATTCGACAGCGACGCCATGTATCTCGACTGACACCATTTTGGAAGAAAAAACTTGAAGCCAAAGATATCAAGAGGGATGCTCAAGGTAATATAATCGTCAAGAAGAAGGAGCAGGGTCTTGGGGTAAGAGCATAGGCCGTGTCCTTATAACGTCTAACTCATTCTCCGACAGGCATTTAAACCTCTGAGTGCAGTGCAGCTGACGAATGAGCTGTTCCAGTCAAACCAACGAAAGGAACTCGACTTGCCTACGTTTGCACCGGTACGCAAGCCGCTCACTTTTGACGTGCGATGCGGTTTTGATATACAGACTTGCGCTTAGGTTCAAAAAATGATTGGCAAAGCTACCGCGTTTCCTGTAATCAAGAACGACCCCGCTCGAATATATGGTTTGCCCAAGAAAATGCTGCTCGAGGTCCGTCGTCTTCAGCTCGTGCCTGACCCTCCTTACATTAAGAACAGTTCCGGATTCTTTCGAAACCTTGTTCAGTAGTTAGGACAGTGACTGTAAGCGCTGCTCAGATGTTGGAGAAGGCAAAGCAGAAGTCAAGTCTTGATACTAGAGTGGTTCTCAGTTCGTGGCCTGCATCGACATCGCTCTGCAAGCCAGACTAACTGTATGATCCAGCTGGGCGTTCTGGCTGTGGGAAAAGCTTTTTGTTGCTCCAGTTGGTTGAGAACTGCATTATGAACGAGTGGATCGTGATATACATTCCACGAGGTACGCTAAACTACCAACTTTGATTTCGCTTGACTTACGGATGTATCTGCATCGCTTTCAGCAAAGAAGCTTGTTGATTCCAGCACGCCACACGAGTATGACCTGCGCACGCAGACATATCTTCAACCCGCCTTTTCCCTGGAGACCCTACGGCGACTTCTAGCCGCCAACCACGGCAAACTGGCGAATCTGACGACGCATAAGAAACACTCTTTCGAGAGACGAGAAATCCCTCTTGGAACAAGTCTCGTCGATCTCATTGCAATCGCAGAGAAAGAGCCACCGCTTGCACCTGTCATTTTCGATACTCTCATGAAAGAGTTGAGTGTACAGACGAAGTATTTCCAGTTTTTTCCGTCATCGTCGCTTCGCTTGCTGATTTTTGCGACTCCAGGAATCCCGTTTTATTCGCTGTCGATGACTTCCAAGCGCTGTATTGCCGCACGGCTTACCGTGACCCCCACTTCGTCCCTATCCGACCCTACCATCTCTCTGTACCACGGATCATCATGGAATATGCATCAGGCAAAAAGTCCTTCGTATGCTTTTCAACAGTCATTTTTTGCAAACATGGTATTAACATGCACAACTACAGGCAAAGGGTGCGTTCGTTGGGGCTATTACCACGTCAGACACACAGTACAAGCTGCCATTGGAGCTCAAAGATGCTCTCAACCTTCCTCATGAACGATTCAAGTCGGTTTACGATAAGCGCTCGAGACCTTTGATGGAATACACAACAGGTCTCAAGGCATTGAATGTCCCTGAACAGTTGAGCTTGGTAGAGGCCGCGTCGTTATATGAGGTTTGGAAAGACGACAAGGCGCTCATTTCTTGTACGTTTGCCTGTTGATGCTCTGAGCCTTGATCTGCGATTGATGATACCTTTTTGCGATTAGCGTTGCATGACGAGGCGTTCTTGTCCAAGTATACCGAGTCGAATGGAAATCCCCGGGACTTTGTATGGAAGGGCTTATTGGCAACGTTCGACTCATAGAGTTTGAGCGGATGCTGTTT